>KZ805912.1:0-10835 GCA_003073855.1 Periconia macrospinosa
AAGCTTTGATCAACCCCAACCCAACCACTACCCAAGGTCAATGCGGCCCCTACCTAAACCGACCCAACCCTAGGGTAGGGCTACCCATTTACCAGCCTACCTGTAGCCCCTATAACCCTAACCTAACCTAGCCCTAAGTGCAGGTTGCACCCCCCTACTCGCTAGCCTAAGTAGCTCTAGCACTAAATAATAATAAATAGTAGTATAGATATTTTATTTAAACTATATAAAATAATAGTAATATTACTCTATTTACTAATCTTTAATTATTTCTAATAGTAAAGTAGATATTTTAATAATATTTAGGCCTATATAAAAGAATTTAAAGAATAAACTATAGAGTTTAAGTAAAAAGTAGAGATTCTAGCAATAGAAAGAAATAACTCTAAGTCTACTATATAAACCTATAAATACACTAACATTTCTTTAAATTTCGCTCTAGTGCGTAGCTAAGTTAGATAAACTATATTTTATATATCTATCCCTAGTATTTTAATATAATAAAGCTGCAATAATTTAGAGACGCTACTATACTTTTATATATAAAGTTTTTTTTCTAACTACTAGTAGTATAGCTACTAAAATATTAGGGATAATAAAAAGTAGAAAGTTTTGTATTTAAAATACACCCTTTTATTATAACTTTATATTTATTTTCTAGATTCCCTTTTTTTAAATAATAGCTAAGCTTATTTAATAGCTTTTCCTTTTCTAAGTATTTATTTAGTACCTTCTATAGTGCTAGAACCCTTTTATAGGCCTTTTCTAGAATATCTAGTGTTAGGGATAAGTACTTATAGTAGTGTAAGATACGCTACTATAGAAAGTAATTCTTTTCTATAAGTTTTTTAAAAATTTTAAAGTAATCTCTTTTCTAAAATTTATCTACCTACTATATTAATATATTAATAGAAAATTCTTTATAGTTATTAAAACAACTACGTAGATTTTATAATTTAAAATTAAATTTACTATCTATTTTTTATAATAAGTAGGCACTAATTTTTAGTGATAGTAATAGTAATACATACTTTATTTTAATATAGAAATATTTACTTTTTAAAAGTAACGTATAAAGGTAGTAGTTTAGGACCTTTTACTATACTTATTTAGTTCTATTCTTTTAAAAAGTAGAATAGGGCTACTTTTATCTTATTATAAACCCGCACTAGTAAAAGCTAAATAGACTATTCTAGTTTATAAGAGCGCATTAAGTTTTATAAGGGCCTTAGTATTTATATAATAAGTAAAAATAGTATATATATAAAAAGAAGTCTTAAGAATTAATATAAAGGTATTAATTTATTTCTTTTTATTATATACTATTTATATTAGCTAATTATACACTATTTTAGCTTAAAAATATTATATTTAAATTAATCTTTTTTATAAAGTAAAAAATAGTCTACTTTTACTAAAATAATAAAATAGACTAGTAGAATTATAAAAGCTACTACTAGCTATAAGCTAATAGAAGATACGCTATTTTAGCCCCTATAACTTTAACCTAATCTAGCTCTAAGTATAGACTAGTAAATAGGTCTAGGTTAGGTCTAGGTTAGGGTCTTACGTAATCTAGGTTGGGTTAGGGTTAGGTTAGCTTACATAAGACCTAAACCCTAACCCAACCTATACCTAATTTTTTTGCAAATCTTAGGTATAGGTCTAGGTCTTATGTAATCTAGGTTAGGTTTAGGTTAGGTTATAATTAATAAGCAAATTAAAGCAATTATTACGGTAAATTATTATAACGTAACTGGCATACAAGTTAATTAGGCATACGAGTCGATTACTCTGCTAAGACTCTACTAAAATATATTATTATTAATAGTATAACGCGATAGCTTAATAACCTTAACAGCTGCTAGAGTTAAAAAAAGCTAGAATACAGCTTGCGCTTTAGGCTATTAAACAAAACGTAACACTATTACAGCGACGCGCTGCAGCTATCTATAATATCCCTTAATTAATAATTAGTAATTAACGCGCTAGAAAGACCTTTTAACGCAATTGCACGCCTAACTTAATAAAGCTTACCTTCTATAAAAAAGGAGTAATTCTCTAGGAGCTACTTAACCGGGATAAGCGAGGATTCCTACTCTAGCTTACAGATATCTAATCTATAGCTAATTCCTTGCTAGCTAAACGTAACCAAGACCTAGTAGGTAAGAAGTAGGCCTTAGCGTATATTAAGCGCTATAATAAGCTTAAAGTAGTTTCTATTCAAAAGTACAACTATAAGAAAACGAAATACAAGGATCTAAGGCTTATCTAGGATTGGTTCTGTCGTGTAGAGAATACCAAAGCCAAGCATAGTATCTTTAATAAGGACACGTACAACTTTAACGAGTTAGGCTTTATAATAGGTATAATATTAATAGGGAGTGTTGTTACCTTATCTAAGCGTTAAGGGAGAGTAAAGCTTCTCTAGCAGGGTAACTAAAAGTAGGTTACTATAATTTAAAGCGTTAACGCGACCGGATAGGTAATCCCGCCCTTTCTTATCTTTAAGGGTAAGCACTACCTATCTATATAGTATAAAGAGAATTAACTACCCCCTAAATAGGTAATAGGGCTTTCTAAGAACGGTTGGATAATAAATAAGCTTACCCTAGCGTAGTTAAAGCACTTTAATAAATATACTGTAAGGCGTACGGTTAGTACAGCACGGCTACTTATTCTTAACGGCTATAAAAGCCACTACTCTTTTAAATTCAAGCAATACTATAAGGAATATAATATTATTACCTTATATATGCCTCCATACTTATTACACCTCCTACAGCCGCTTAACGTTAGTTGTTTTACGCCTTTAAAGAAGGCCTATAAGCGCTAAGCCAAGCAGCTAATGCGCAACTATATTACCTATATTATAAAACTTAAGTTCTTACCGTGCTTTATTACTGCTTTTTGTAATTCCTTTACTAAGAGCAATATATAAAGAGGCTTTAGAGGCGCTAGGCTAGTCCCATTCAACCTAAAGGCTGTAATATTAAAGCTTAATATAAGGTTAAGGACGCCAACACTACCCCTTCTAAACAAGGAGCCCTAGGAGTCTAAAACCCTAAGCAATACCCTAGAAATTAGGTCTTAGTTAACGCTAGTAAAGGAGAGGATTTAGAGGTATATAGATAGTTTACTAACTTTAATAGTTAAGGCTTTTAAAAAGCTTACTAAAGGCGCTACCGTTGTAGCGCACAAGCTTGTATTAGTATAAAAGAAAGTTACTAAGCTTTAAGCTGCCAACGAAGCCGCCACGCGTCGTAAATTATATAAAAGAAAGTAGATACAGGTAGAAGGGACGCTGATAGTTAAAGAGGGCCAGTGCTTAGTAGCTTTAAGGGAGTTTAGGGTGCGTAGTAATAGGAAGAAGGCGTTAAAGAAGGTGCGTACGGGAGAGGCTGGTCCCTCTTAAAGGCACTGTAAAACCTGCGGTGAGACTAGGCACAACTTGCGCACCTGTTAAAAAGACGCGTAGGAGCTAGGGGGGTTATTAGGAAAGTTTTCTAGATGCCCTAATATAAGCTAGTGTTGTAATTCTTTATTAAAGGTCGTGTTTTTGGTGTAGTCTTGGCAGAGTAATTAACTTGTATATCTAATTAACTTATATGCCAGTTACGTTAGTAGTAAAGACACCTATTAGGTTACCTAAACCTAACCTATACCTAACGTCTGTGCGACCTAACCTAGACCTAGACCTAGGGTAATTATAACCCCTACCTAACCTAGCCCTAAATCACGTGACCCCTACCCAACCCCAACCCGTGGCCCGTGCGACCCCAACCCAACCCAGCCCCAAGTGCGGGTTGCACCCCCCCACTCGCCAGCCTATCTAAGTGCAGGTTGTACCCCTCTTACTCGCTAGCTTACGCTATAGTTTAATACTTTTTTTAATAAGTAATTATTTAATAGTTAGTTAAAGGCGTTTTTAAAATAGTTATTAATTAATTAATTATTTATATACTTTTTTAGTTATAAGTAATTATACCTACGTGCAGCTATCCTATAATATATTATATATGTTTCTATATATAGCTATATATCGTACCTAAATTAATTCTCTTTTTTATTTTTAGGGTTTAGTTTTAAAGGGGAAGATTAGGAAGGAGGAAGGAAGAAGAGATAAAGGAGGAAGAAGGGAGGTGTGTATAAGAGGTGAGAAGAGAAAGAGAGAGAGAGAGATGAGATGAAGACGGTTATGTGAATGTATAAGTGTGGGGGTTGAATAGTGGGGGTACAGTTAGGCTTTGTATTTGTAGGGACTCTGCTTTTTTTTATTTGCTAGATAACTAAAGTAGATATGTATTAGTTGAAACGCGGGGAGATGGTTTGCCAGATTCGGTGCTGGTAAAGTGCTTTTTGAGATAGGGAGATTCTTTGATCGATCGCAGCATTGCTTTGTGGGTTTACTAACTGACTTTCATGACATGCATGCCCTTGAGATGTTCTAATGCTTTCTTCGTGGTTCTCAAAACACTTTCCCCCCCTTTGTTTCGTCCACAAGAAAACCAAAGAGCTCACCCTTCCTCCTGTCTCATCGCCCCACGGTCACTCAACGAGCAACTAAATGCAATGGTGTAAATCATATCAATTGATGTTACCATATCTCCACCAGCACCTGGCTAGGCATGGGGTATCTCCAGACAGCATGATTTGTTATTGTAAGTTTTGGTCTACTGCCGCCTAGCGTCGACAAGGTAAAAAAGAAACACCGCCCTCTCTCTCAACTTTTCGGACCCTTCTCCCCCGAGTCGATCCCTAAAATCGACGTACAAAATGATCGCGATCATCTGCCAGGGGTGTGCAGCTGCTCCGCGTTGCGGTATCAATTGATCCTTCAGATCTCGACTAACGGACCCGTGTAAACCTTTCGTCCAAACATGGCCCAGTACCCGGCGCTGAATAAAAGCACGGCGCCAAACACCACAATTGACCAATTCATGGAGAGAGGCTCGGGATTCGGTGCAGCTGGCCAGAAAGAGAAGAAAATCCCAATGACACTGTAAATAATGGACAAGACGATGATTGGAACTCCTGCACGCCCCATTTGGAACGGACCAAACTTCAACTGCGTCGTGTATCGAGCATGGAGCAAGACACCTGCGGAAACGACATAGCAGGAGTAAAAGGATGCTATACAAAGCGACGTCATGGCATTGAAGGCCGTCGAAGAGCCAATGTTGATGAGGCCGAGCAACAGGCTGATAAGTACCGAAAGACAGATGGAGTAGATGGGTAGGGCCGTGCCCTTGTGGACCTATAGCCAAGTTTGTTAGCGCCTGGGCAGATATCTCGGCAGAGGCTTAAGCTCGTGATTCGTCAACTCACTCTTACAAGGATCGAATGACCGGGCATGCCTTTTTCTCGGGAAAATGCCCAGACCATTCGCGATGCAGTTGCGAGCACGCCCACAATCACGAAAACGAAGGCCGCGATGACTACGGATGCCATGAGGGTGGCACCCCTGACCGTTCCCGTCGCGTTGAGGAACACCTGCATATAGGGAAACCCAGTAGGCGTTCCCAGCGTTTCTTCGAGATTGCCCATGCAGAACAATGCGGCGATGATCATGGAGAAGCCCATGGAGCCGTTCAGAATTGTCGAGACAATCATGCTCCGCGGCACTACCGTAGAGGCGCCTTGTACCTCCTCAGCTGCATACATCAATCAGTCGTCCGTCACAAAAGTCGCTCGCTGTTTTCAAAAGCATTTGCACTTACCCAGATGGCCACCAGCATCTACTCCGAGAAATGAGAACATAGCCGTGGATAAGCCTACAAAGAACGATAGACCCTTGTCCTGCCAGCCACCCACATTGGTGAACGTGGCAAATACTTCTTCTGCTGAGTGGTGGGGAGCAAGATAGACAAGTGGGATGAGGATGCAAAAGAACCCCACTATGTGCAGAATCAGCACGTACGACTCGATCTGGGGCAAGATTCTCGCCAGGTATGTGTTGATGAAGAGAGCAATCAGCAGAATTGCGTAGAGCAACAGAGTACCATGCCAACGCTGGTGATTATAGGTCTCGTGATTCAATATAATCAGGCCTTGAATCATTGTCCCACCGAGGAATGAAGATCCTGCGAGTGCCGCTTGCCAGGAAATCACACTAAGCCATCCGGTCAAGTAACTGAGGAACTTGGAACACGACTTTGGAGCCAGCACGGCGACCCTGCAGACGAGTTAAACAGTGGCTTCCTTTCGTTGTCTCCCGTAGGAAATAATATATGGATCGCGAACATACCAGTTATACTGCCCTCCAGCTAGCGGGACCCTGCGCACTTGTCAGAAACTCTCAAGTGCTTCCAAAAATCGCACTGTCATGACCTAAGACTTACATGGAAGCCATCTCGCCCATGACGCAGGCCTGGAGAAACGTACCAATCCAAGCAAAGATGAATCCGTATATCAGACCAGCTGGACCGCCATTGAGTAATCCGGATTGGAACGACCTGCCCATTCGTCAATTGAAAGCCAGCGTGCACCAGAAAGTTCCATTGCCTACGTCAACGCCCCTTCCCATGTTACCATCAACGTGCATGTCAGAGCAATAATGGATAGCAATTTGAAGTTTCTCTTTCGATTCCATTAGTATTGGCTTTTCATCCAGTGCTGCAGAGCTCGGGACGGCATAGGGTTGGAAGTAAGGTTAAAAAAACGTAAAAATTCGTACCCTCAACTGTTGCTTCTTCCCGAACCTTGCCAAATCGGCTTCATCCCTACTAAACTTGGGCCGCGAGATGTCATCGACATGGGCTACAGCTCCCCCATTGTAGGGGGTCTTGAGCTCGTAGCTGCCAGGTGCAAAAGTATTTGGTTCCATGCTGATAAAAATAGGGGACTCGAAAAGAAAAAATGTAGAAGAACGCTGACAACTCTGCACGATAAGATGATATATGGCCTCCCAGGACAACCCAGTCTCCTATTGATTTCATTGGAGTGGTGCGGGGGAACGGGATGACCCTGAAAACGAGAGCATAGACTTGTTGCGGCGCAGTTGGTGGTGCAAGTACTTTTAACCGGTTCGTGACACCTTCCGCCGCCGAGTCGGGGTGGTGGGTACCAAGCAATATGAGACGCTTATGTGCGGACGCCCAGAACGGGGTATTAATGTTCGCTCGCCTGCCTGGGTATGAACAGGCCCTGGCCACGACTCTTGCCAAAGCTTCTACGAACGACGCCGCCACATCTCCCCTTGCTATTTTATCTGCATTCACCTCGGACAGCCAGCCATGTCTTCCTTCACAGTCGAAAAATGCACGAAAGAAGACATGCCGCGCTTTTTCGAGCTCGTGTCCCTGGCATTCAAGAACGACCATGAATACATCGACGCTGTATTCCCTGCCCATACCGACCCTGCAGGCCGCAAGGCCGGAGCCGAGCGCATGCTGGCCACCATGAAGAGCGATCCCAACACTACATTCCTCAAAGTCGTCAATGAGCAAAATGAGATGATTGCCGGTGGGAAATGGAATGTCTATGACGGTTTCGTCCCGGACAAACCGGAACTCAGTGGCGAGTATTGGACGACCCCCGAAGAGAAGGGTTTCGCACGACACCTGTTTGATGGCTATCTCGTACCCCGGTTTGCCGCCATTCGGGAATCAGAGGGACATTTGCTCGGTGTGTACTCAGATATCTTCCCTGCTTCGCATATTACCTGACAAATTAAACAGTCTTGGACATGCTGATCGTTGACCCTAAGCATCAGCGCCAAGGCGCTGGTCGTCTGTTGGTCAAATGGGGGACTGCTATAGCAGATAGGATGGGTGTTGATGCGAGTTTTATAGTCTCATAGTTGATATCCACCTATACTAACAAACTTTCACAGGCTGTGGTTGAGGCTGGGGACTATGGACGGGGTCTTTACGAACAGGAGGGCTTTGCTGTAGTGGAAAAATACGTCTGCCCTGTTCCAGAGAAGTATGATGGACGCCGAAAGCAATGGCTGTGGTGGATGAAACGACCAGCGAAGACTTCTACTTGATTGATCTTTCCATCTAATTACAGAAAAGATGCACCCAAAAACCTGCAAAAAAATCCATGTATGTACAACGCTACAACGCCTTGTTCAAGCAGCCATGTTCTTATGGACAGGATTCGGTGCGCTCATGGTCTGCATGGCCGCTAACGGAGCCATGCAAATTGAGCTATTCTTTTTGTTAGTTAACTCTTAGAGGTAAAGGCAGCTAGCTTTTTCTAAAGCTACTAATAAATAAGCAAAGATTAAATTAACTACGTACGTTTACATTTAGGGTTTTAGCATACTACGAAATGGACCCACAACCGAAAAACTACCAAGACAATGTCGTCCGAACCTTGTACATGTTTCTTCAATACGATGTTGCATCCGAGAAATGTACTCTGAATTCATTAAGGTCCGCTCGCCACTCCGGGAGATTGAGTTAACTTAAATCCTGCCTTCCCGCACTTGAACGACTCGACATTGGTCTCTGCATCACCAAGCCCTGAGGCTTCCTCAACGGCACCAGTGCGATCTTGGGGAGATCGCAGGTCGGTAATTAATGGTTGATGATTATTGGTGGCAAAACGGAACCCCAGGCGTTCCAGGATCTGTTCCATTGGAGCTTTAAGGTATGGTATTGAGACCGCTGCGACACCGATAACTTCTTCAAGCATGCACCACATGTTTGGGATGAGTAAATCGCGAAGCAGATCGCTAGAAGAATAATTCCAGTAAGCCATATCCACCAATCTTTTGATCGCAGCAGTTGTTGCAGTGAGGCCTAGGCACATAAGTACGCCAACCACGACCTTTTCGACCCGGGGTCTCCGCAGATGCCAGATGAATGTAAGCGGCATAAGGGATAAGAATAGGTCACTTGACATGCCAATCGCTGGGCAAACCAGCGTTAGTGCCTTTCTATGTTATATCCGTAGGCTGGAGCTCTTACATGTGTACAGGTAACCAAATACCCTCGCTGCATATGTTGACTTACACTTCGCACCAGGGACGTTTTTCCAAAAGGCGCGGGGAGGAATACAGAATGTAACTGACCACACAGTGGTGAACAAGACTACAAGGACTTGAAACGAAATCATGATCCAAAGAATCCGCTTCCATGCAGTGGAGTGTGGCATCATGCGAAGCAACAGGAACGCCACAGAAACTCTCATTGCGGCTACTCCCCAG
This sequence comes from Periconia macrospinosa, assembly GCA_003073855.1. Classification (NCBI taxonomy): domain Eukaryota; kingdom Fungi; phylum Ascomycota; class Dothideomycetes; order Pleosporales; family Periconiaceae; genus Periconia; species Periconia macrospinosa. Next base: position 9,158 of record KZ805912.1, read on the forward strand.
TAACATACAGTCGCTTGCAGGAAAAAGTAAAATAGGGCGCTGGAGCGGTCTTCTGAAGACACGTGAATTGTGTGGCGACCGACCCCATACTTGCATGAGACTGCTACAAGAGCGTAGCCAACAATGGAGCAAATCTACAGATCTAGCAGTTAGCATTGGACGACTCTAAACGGAGACAATCTAGATACCTCTGCTACAGTAATAGCAAAGTCATCTCTGTCGAGTTTATGGTTCATTTTTATACGTGAGTACATTCGGGCAACGTAAATAATGAAGCCGATTCCCAGGATAATTCCAACAGGAATAAGAAGTCTTGGTGCAATTGAATCATTAGGAGGTGGGCTTAGAAGCACTGCCATCATGTAAAGTCGGGTCATGTGAAGCAAGCGAAAGAAAACTGGGTGGATCTGAGCTGGTTTCGTTCTCCTTTGGCTATGCATAGAGCAGATTCTGTCAGTCTTAAGAACAGTCGAGCAATCGCCGACAATAAGGTCTAGTAATGCTTTCAAATGTTCTCTCTAATCGTATCGAAGGTGTTAACGCACAACTTAAGAGAGCTCTAGATCTAGATAAACTATGTATGTGTAAGATGATGTGCGTTCTAGCGCCGTCTAGGCAGTTAGACCCAGCCATTTATGCTTTGTGCGGACTGGCGACCTAGGGCCAGCCTGGTCGGGTTTTCTCCCCGAGCCGCCCTGCAGGCCTTGACCGCTGTTATAGTCAAAGCCACAACGCCAACGAGGCTTGTTCGAGATTCCTAAGCTTAGATTCCGTGCAGCTCAAGTCAGAAAACGCATAGCACTGTCTTGTTGGTTTATTACAGAGTTGCTACATTGTTAGCATTGTCGGGCGATGGAAAAGCGACGACCAACCCTCGAGTTATATAGAATCTTTACTCTAAGCAGCATAACTTGGAATCAACAGCCTCTAACGAACAGCAATACCACCCAGCCTAGTAAAGCTGAACTCAAGTGCCTAGGTATTAAAGGCGCATTCTCTCACGTAAAGTTTAATTAGATAGTGGAAGTGGGGTTTAAGCACGCTTAAACACAGTAGGTTTAGATCGCATTTGTGATTGCTGTCCTTAGTTTATTAAGTTTTAAAATCACACCTCCTGTAACAGCTAAGCTTAAGTTTAGATCTAAACACGCATTTACTATAGGGATCATGTTAGAAATTATATAGGTTATTATTCGGCATCACTCTTAGCATAATAATTCAACTATGCGGGAGTATCTATAGTTTTAATTCTTTACGTAGTATATAGCTTGCTATTATAATATAGCTTATAGTATCTATATCTTACTTTTTTTAGGAAGTGCCTAGTAAATTTAGCTAGTTAGTTATATTAACTAATTTCTTAATGCCCTCTATGTTAGTTAAAAATTTAAAATTCCATATAGTTATTATCCTTTGTTATACTAGAGGACTAAAAGCCTTTTCCTTAACGTATCTTATAGGAAATAGTACACTTCTAGGAAAGATCCCGTAGAGCACAAGATAATAAACATTATATAGTAGTTATTAAACAGCATAGAAAAGAGAAAGAATCTATCCTTATAATCTCTAGTCGTACTTATTTCCTCTCTTTATAAATTATTTTAGGTGGAATGCGCTAAATAAGAAAATTTACGTCTTAAGACGCACGTAGAGAGAAAGAGAGAGAGAGAGGGGGGGG
>KZ805913.1:0-10778 GCA_003073855.1 Periconia macrospinosa
CTTTCACGTTTTGAGGCGGTCAAGGGGTAATCAACTGCGCTCTGTATAAAGATTGGACCCATTCTTATGGCGTTTGCCGTTAGGGATCAAACAAACGACTAAAAAAGTTTCTGACTTCACAAACAGTGGAGGGACTTAAGTGCTCGGAGCTTATCCGACTGGGTCGCTTCAGCTTCCATTCCTTGCCACACGCTAGCAACATCAACCTAGAGTCAATTAACGATGCCAAGCTTCCGAGTAGAGCTGGCCGAACTGGTCAGCTAATAAAACGCTCTGGCGTTCTATGCTACGGTATTTTCCGTTTACGGCGCATCAGCTGAAGGCAGATGCGGGCGACGTTAAATTTGATGATGCTGTTTGGTTCTGCGAAACGATATGTCTGGTCTCCTTTGGTACAGCAATGTGCGTGATGGCAGAATTCCCAACTTGTTTCAGTTCACTAGGGTTTCAAGATTGGTTCACAGCACGCAAGGAATTTATGACATTTACTATGGTTGATGGCATAATAATTCATAGTGCCTGGTCCGTTCATAGATTTTCTTACTTCTAATATTTCGTACATTTTATAGTGATTGAGCATTCGAAGCACTTGAAGTTCAGTATTTCGTATGCCTACCTTACGCATCATGCCTATTTCTTTGTAACCTAGGGGTAACTTACCTAAAATATTTAAATAATATTATAGTTATAGCAAAGGCAATCTCTAGTTATATTAAAGTAATAATAGCATCTTTACTCTAGTTAATTATAATACTATTAGGTACAGTCTACACTATGTTGTTATTTAACTTTAACTCTACTTAGCAAGAGGAAGATAAAGAGGTAGAATTTTAAAAACCTATTAGAGGCTTTAATCTACGTGAATGTAAATTAATAGTGTCTCTAAGAATAACTAATAGTTATATAAAAGGCTACGGAATTTTGCTCCCTATTGTGCTAAAAGAGGCCCTACTATGCGCGGTGCCTTTCCCTACTGCAACTACCTTGTAACCTGACGCTACTAACTTGCATTGTAATTACGCGTCCCTGCAGAATATTGTATACATCGCGACGACGGGCCTCCTTAAAGTGGCCAATCGGTAATTTCCGAATATAAAGCCCTCTTCTCAAGGACTAGAGCAGATCAGCCGCTCTCCTTGGCTAGCAGTAGCGAGCTGGAGTATCCTAGGTCTAGAATTGTCTGTAACATTCTCGCTATCCCTTCTTCCGCCGAGTTGCGTCATATTTTCAATTAAGCCAGTCACCATTGCTATTAGACAGATCAGAGCCACGATTAGAGTAACTCAGCCACCAAATTTGAGCCAATCACAGAAATATAACACAACTCAGCAGACTAAGGGATACTGCTTAATAGTGACCAGGCTTAGAGTATATATATAAGTCGTACAAATGTCTTTCTAACATTCGTGTTCAATCTTGTATAGCAACACACTACTTAGTTAGAACTCTTCTGCAACTTACCCGTGCACAATCATCTCAAGATTCGGGCGTGCCACCGGGCTTAGAAGCCTGCAATTTTCCAAACAAATTCTGTCTGGCCTGTTCTTATCCCTTTTGCATGCACTTATTGAACAAATATCTAAACTGTAGAACTTTCCCTTGTAGGTTGCAGCTGAAAGCAGCATGTTTTGTTGGCGATCCTAGAGCTTTTTAGGTCAGGATCGTATTGGTTAGCTCTAAATGCTAGTATGGGCTGAAATGCTTTTGCTTTTGCTTTTGCAGAACGATTGAGGGGTTTGTTACGGGCCGTTGAGTGCTGTGGTTGATAGCGTGAGAACGCGCAACATCTGTCGCACATGAAGCTAAATTTCTAAAGTGGCGCACGGCAATGCTTCCCATTCAGCTAAAAACCTTTGTGGCGTATTCAACACCGGTTTCTCCAGATTGCATTAGGGGTACGCATCGCAATAATGTCTGTGGACTGTCTCGCGGGAAGAAGTGGTTGATATAATATCGTTCTTCCCTAGGTCTTACTCCTGGTTGTGGACATACCTGATATCCTGACTCGACCAGGCAGTCACTCCACTATAAAATTATAAATCATAAACACTGCCAACTTCTCAATCCTCATCCTACAGAAGAAGCGTTTTGCCAGCGAGCCCTAGCTTCCATGTTCCTCGCCGCCCATAATGAAATCCGTAGTAGAGCCGTCTTCACTAGCGTAACGGTAACATTCATCGTCGCCAGTTTCATCGTCGCCATGCGCCTTATCAGCCGCTTCATCATCGTCAAGTACCGCGGCTGGGACGATTACGCCATTCTACTAGCGTGGGTGAGTGGGCCACTTACAGCCCGAGACCAAAGACTGCAGACTTCGACTGATATATCTCCCCCCAGATCCTCGCCTTGGGTATATGCTCCACTATTGGAGTCGGAACCGCTAAAGGCCTTGGGCTCCATGAAGGCAGCGTCCCCCTCGCCTGGCGGAGCTCGCTGCTGGTGGCCGAGTATGTAGCTATAGTTCTCTACAATCCGGCGGTAATGGCTGCCAAGACCTCCATTCTACTCCTCTACCTCGATGTTGCGCGACACCCGCAGAAATTCCTTCGCATTGGCTCCTTCATCACTCTTGCTGTCGTCAATATCGGCGGTTTTGTACTCACCTTCGTCACTGCCTTCCAGTGCCGTCCCGTAAGGGCCGCATACGATACCACTGTCGAGAACCCCAGGTGTTTGTCTATCGAGAGTATCTTTCTAGCATCAGCGCCTGTTAACATCGCCACCGACCTCGCTATTCTGGTCTTGCCCATTCCTGTGCTCACGACGTTGTCCCTGCCACTGCGGCAAAAGGCCGTCCTGATACTAAGCTTTCTACTAGGCGTCATTTTCGTCACTGTCGTCGACGTCGCTCGTATCTACTACATGCAGCTAGCCGCGGACGACCTCCAACACCAGTCTAGCACCAAGTTTACTACAAGCCTGGAGCTCTCTTACAATATCAGTATGGTACTCATGTGGTCTGCCGTCGAGATCAACGTGGGCATCATCTGCGCCTGCATTCCCACGCTGAAGCCGTTGCTAAAGCTGTTGACCCCCAAAATGATATTACACCGTGCTCCCAGCATCTCTTCCCAGCAGAGATCCGCTTGGCCAAACTTAGCAACGGCTCCCACCACCGCAGTTTCGGTTTCTGGGTGCACGACACACTCATTTGAACACCAGGAGCCGCAGATACCAATGAACTTTTTGACTGTGCCAGACACGGAGCCTGTGATGGCTCTGCAATCAAAACGACCAACCTACCAACATACCGAACATTCCTCGCATTTCGAATTTACAGCTACGGGACTGCCCAAGTGTATTCTTGACATGACGAGCTTAGAAGCTTTCAGGTACTGCGCCTTGGTAGTCACTTTTGAATTTCTGTCGGGATTTAGCAACTCCATACTATTTTGCCTCAACGCTATGATCCCTATCGCGACAAAAGATACCCAGGTCATAGGCCTCTCATCGACCCTTTACGGTGGCATCACCTTTGGCCCCCTGTTTGGGTATTGGGTCTTGAGTCGCGGTGGAATTAAAGCCACATTTATTACCGCCCTGAGTGTCATCTGCGTTGGAACTCTTATGTTCTGGCCATCTGGGGCCCTACGTTCCTATTCCGGCTTTATTATTTCCACCTTTGTCGTCGGCATCGGTCTGTCCTTCTTGGACATAGCTTCGTTTACCTTCCTCGCGCTCTGTGGACCCCCTCAACGCACTGAGATCCGAGTCGTCTCGGCGCGTGCCATTGGCTACGTCGGTGCAATCTTGGGCCTTCTGCTTTCGCAGAAAATTATGTTTGTGCACGTGGTTGGCACCCAAACCTTAATTGCCATCCAATGGGCGTACCTAGGTATCGCTCTCTTCACCGTTTTGCTCGGCTTCTTCATCTACTACATGCCGCTTCCTGAAATCACGGATTCGGAGTTGCGTAGCCGAGAGGAAAGACTGAGGATAGATCCTTCACAGAAATACTTCAATAGACTTCCTATCATATTCACCTCCTTGGCTATAGCTCTCCTGTCGATATCCAGTTCCGCCGCTGCATTATCATGCATCCGGAACTTTTTTGATAACGTCTTGTCCAGCGTCGCTACCAGGACTCACACCTCTCCAAAACTTAAAACATTGGATTTTAATATTGTTCTATTTGTTATGTACGATGTTGGCCATTTTGTTATTATGCTCTTATGTTTCTTCATCCCCCCGCGTGTCCTTCTGCTCTTCGCTTACGCCTGTGCTATTACGTTCTCCGTGCTGATCATGCGGCTCGAATTGCTCTTCGTCAATGGAGTCCAAGCTATGACTTTTGGCTTCGCTGTATTCATGGGACCTATCCCTAGTTTATGTGCGGCTATCGGACTACGCAGCCTGGGTAGGCGAACTAAACTCGCTGCTTGCCTCGTCGCAGGTATTGGAAACCTTGGAGCCTGCATTTTTCCCTTCATCTCGTTGGAAGTGCTACGGGCACACAGCCACTCCATCCACTATCCATTCTGGGTCGTCATTGCTCTCTTCATTACTGGGACTGTCTATCCGCTCTATCTTAACCTGGCCCGCGCCGCGCAACCGCCTGGTTGACCTTCAGCGAACCCGGTGAGAAGTTAGGCAAGTAGTTTTGTTCGCATACAGAATCTTGAGGTATGGAAAAATAAACTTTGTTGCGGCTTTGAGACTTGAGCATGAACGTGAGGTTACCCCCGTCAGCGTGTCTGGATGTTCATCCCCAAGTACCCTCTTTCTCATCTCCATCGCCCGCACCTCCAGGTCTTCGGCCCCCTTCCGCCTTGATTCTAGATTCATTAACTGCAGATGCATGGCCTTTTTCCCATACAACCCTAATGTGTCAAGAGCTTCGTATAACATCAATTAGAAACCAGCGTGGTCTGCAAACGACCTTCGAGTGGGTACTTCCCCTTACCGAATACCGTATTCAAAAGAACACCCAGTCCCTGCTCATTACGGTTCCTTAGACGCCCACCTGAGCAACAGGACATCCACGACAACGTTCCCAATGACAACCGAGTGAACGACACTGATGGAACCATCCTAATCTCTGCCTCCTCGTCTTCATGCTGATAACCGCAATGAGGCAAAGGAGCAAATTGGATATCGTGCCAAACAGGACCACAGTATTAACAACACTCCTCTCTTTCTTGCGACTGGTCATTGTTATCATACCCAAGGTGGCGTCAAGGACTACAGCCATTGCTACGCAAGCGGAGTACAAGTATAGCTTTGTTAGTTCTGCCTTGTGTTGTCTAATCTGAATTTCACTGAGGGGACTGTGGTGCTCACGCTCTGTTTCTCGCCTGATTGTGTGAAGAGCCTCGGCCTCGCGATGCGGATCTCGTTAAGGTGCGGACTAAGCCGCTAAAGTAGCCCTCGTATCGCGAAGCCCTGGATTTAGAGGCAAACGCCCCGTAACTCTTTGGTGCGGCTGTCAGATTGTACAGTAATAATAGAGTTCTGCAATCTGCCCTTGTTTTTATTCTTGTTCTGTACATATGTTCTCTATATATCTCTGCTGAGTGGGGTAACCGAGGTTTCTGCTATTATGACTCGACACAGCTTACTCGAGTAGTAGTTCTAGGAGTGGTATAATGTGACACTTCAAGATAGGAAAAGAGGTCCATTGTGGTATGCGCGCAACCAGATCTAATGTAAAAAGAGATGGGAATAGGACATGTGCGAATGAACTGCGCAGGAATTTATAAAGGAGCTTTACGTTGAGTAGAAACGAGTGGCTGGGTCGCAATCTCCCCCTTTTCTACATCTACAAATGCATCATCGCGCTAGACTGCTAGTCCTTTAAGGTGTTCTTGATTAGCTGAATTTATTTCATTGATGGATCTCACTTGCTACGATTTACGTCTATTCAAACAGCCTCTAGAAAAGTAGGCAAAGAGGGTGCCAGTATACAATATACGCTCCTAGACACAAAGCTGCTGAGGGGGTAGCGCAAAGTAACTTTTGGTGAGGCGAGCGCACAGACCAGCTTCCAGAGTACTGACCAACCAGAGCGTAGAGAACTGGAGCGAGGGTTGCATCCATTTTGCCATGTATCTCTAGGAGTTGGAAGGTAAAGAGCATATTGTCTAAGGAAGCCCTTGGGCTAGCTCTGGGACTATACTACCGCTGACTAACCTGATGACTAACCTCGACGATGACGACACCGGAACGCGTGGAGTCTTCCATCGCGCCGGACGTGTTTGAGGCTGTTGGCCGCTTAGCTTTGGGGGCCGGCCGCCCGGAAATTGGGAGCGATCGCCTGTTAGCATTGGGTCGCTAAATTGCTTTTTGCCGCACCGCCCACATGAGTGGTAATGTATCTTAGCCGGCGAACGGGCTTCGGCGATTCTATCTCTCCATCCAACCTGCTGTGTTTGAGCGTGCTCAAACCCCACTCCCACCATCCCAGCAAACTTCACGTGAGAGAATGCGTCTTTTGCTACTTAGCAACACTGATGAGTTTAGCCTCACTAGGTAGGGTGATATTCCCGTCCGTTGAAGGCTGTTGATTCCCACTCATGCTTGGAGTAAAGATTCTGTTATAACTCAAGGGTTGTTCGTCGCTTTTCCACCGGTCGACAATGTTGGAAATATAACAACTCTGTAACGAACCACCTGGACTTATGCTATTTCTGACTTGAGCTGCAAAGGCTCTGAGCTCAGGAATCTCGAACAAGCCTCGTTGCGAGTCCTAAACCTCGCAGAGAGTTCAGCGCTGTGACTGTGGCAGCGGTCAAGGCCTGCAGGGCGGCTCGGGGAAGAGACCCGACCAGGCCCGGTACTCTGGCACCGGGCCGCCATTCCCTGCAAACTCTAAATACTTCTCGATAAGCCGCAGGAGAAGGAATTTGATGGAGGTAGCCGATCTAATTAGCAAAAGCGGGGGTTTGACTCACGTTAGCGTCTAGAGCGAGCCTAGCCGGGAAAGCGAGGCTCTAGGATCGCCGATAAAGCACTTTGCTTTTTGCTGTTCATCCATACAAGAGAGTTCCTTAATTCTGGTGCTCGTATTGCTGATGCATACGAAAGGAGACAATAAATGGGCGGGACAGAGTTTGTGTGGAAACTGCTAGCTTCTAAGCTAAGTTGCGCACCTACATCTACGATGTAGTGAGTTTAATATCTATAACTCGACAAGACCTCTTGATCGGTCAAGTATTTAGAGTTTGCGGGGAACGGTAAGCCAGTGCCCAAGCACTGGACCCATTGCACCAGCCGAACATGACCAGCAAGCTATTAGCCAAATTTGGTGTTTCCTGCAGAATTGCAGTACGGGAACTCTGAAGGTGTAGTGAAGGTTGAAGCGCGCATGGGGTAGAGGCTACGGGCACGGTCTAAATGGGAATTCAAGGCTATGAGCACTACTTCCATGGTGCAAAAAAGCATGACATTTGAGCGTGCATAGCTAAAAGGCTGGATGGCGTCTAGAGAATTCTGGGCTGTGTTGAAGAGAATGTTTTTTGCGGATGAGTGAGTGCTGTCGGGTCGTGAGACGCAGTTGGGTGAACGGAATGTCAACGCCACGCATAATTCCCCAGGCGCCACGCAGTCTCCTTGGCTGGCTCAGACGCATGACTGCACACCGATGAACGCATGTTCGTTAGATTTAACGCTATCTAGATAGCGGTCGTAAACTGGTGCTTGGGTACTACAATTGTTCCGCAATGCCCAAAGCATTTTAGCTTGCCTTAGCATATAGAACTAGCAAATAGGATCCAGGTCCGGGAAGCCACGCCCTTGCGATCGCGAACGAGTCATTCTACTTTCAGCTGTACATCCATCCAGGAAGGCAGTAGCCATTGCGACAGGGCTCTAAGTTATTCCGCCCCGGATTTCCCTCAGGTCAACGGTTATGCATCCAATTCGCCCAAGAGCGTAGCGTGGCGCCTTGGGACTCCCAGGGGCATTTTCAAGGTCCCGTTTCTGCCTATAGCATTGGAGAAAAAGCAAATGGTAATCGCTTAAAACGAAGAGAACGGATGACTACATTTGTTATTGTGACGCGCATTAGCAAAATGTCTCTGCCATCGAACGGTTGGCCTGAACATAAGTCAAACCCGTTTTTGCATTGCCGGACGATTTTGACATTGATTATGGAGCATGAATGGCTGGGTCCAACTGCCTGGATGGCGCCAGAACACACATCATTTGAATCGAGGTCTGTCTCGAGTAGGGTACGGCAACGCCTCCAACACGGTCGTGAGAGTTCCGTGGCGCCTGCGGAATTGCGAATGGCTTTGGAGCGGAAGCATTACCATGGGTTCTCGCTCAATCTGGAAAAGAAAAGGATTATGGGCTCAACTGTTCTTAAGACTGGGTGCCCTCTTCAAGCAGTATATACGCCTTCATACAACTTATATTGTTCTGTAAGACCGACGAAATTACTTGAACACTACGCCTGTTACTCAATGTATTCTCCAATCATTTCGCTGCGAGACGAAGTCGTTGGCGTGATACCCCTCCTCCAGGTATTACCCTAACTTTGCCAATCCACCATCCCGGGTGCATACTTTTGTTGCACTCAATATCGCGCTTATGAGCATCTCAACATTGTTCATGGGATTGCGGTTTTACACCGCTCGCCTTATCTTGCGTCACACAAGGGCAGACGATTGTAAGCTGTCCTACCCTTCTCACCAATAACCTCAGTTAGATTTAAGTAACATGCTTAGTAAAACACCCTAGAAATAAATTGAAATGAGCCTAACCCATGCGGCAAGTAACATACCTACAACGATTAGCTGAAGTTATTGGTGAGAAGGGTAGGGCAGCTTACAATCGTCTGCCCTTGTGTGACGCAAGATAAAGCGAGCGGTGTAAAACCGCAATCCCATGAACAACGTTGAGATGCTCATAAGCGCGATATTGAGTGCAACAAAATTTAAGGGTACCGAGTTTACTATTACGAATCTTGTCATGGACAACAGGCTTGGGGCGCGCTTTGAGAACGCAGCAGTCGCCAGTTTCCGTCTCTCTCCACAAGACTATCATAGGTATCATAGCCCGGTATCAGGCGCGATCAAGGAGTTTAGAAGTTTGCCTGGCGACTACTATCAGGTTGATCCCATTGCGCTGAGGAGCAGAGTTAACATCCTGACGAATAATGCGCGAGACTATGTTGTCATTGACTCACCTGATTTTGGTGAGGTGCTCTTTGTGGCCATTGGAGCTACTGATGTAGGCACCGTGCAGTGAGCTTTGCCCAACTACCTTATAGCTTAACTTTCGCTAACAAACGTAGGATTCACGATAAATTCCAGCAACCAGAGTCTAAGGTTGACAAGGGAGAGGAGCTAGGACTCTTCCAGTTCGGTGGTTCTTCTATTATCGTTGCATTCCAGCATGGCCGCATTAAGTTCGATGACGACTTGCGAAAGAGTAGCAAGAATTGCATCCAAGTTTCTGTAGAAGTTGGTATGGGCTTAGGTAGGGCAGTCTAACGTAGCAGCGATGGATCTGAGGGCAATGTGAAGACCATCGAGCCGTCATATGCCAAGGTCGTCAAGGAAGGATGAGCGAGTGTGATAGCGTTGTAATAAGCTCATCAAGGAGCATGGAGAAGCAGTATGAAGAAGCAGAAAGTAGCTGTCTGATCGATTAGAATCGAGGATCCGGCAGCGCCAACCAGCCACGTCCTTGTTCACGTCAACAGCCCGGGGTCAGTGAACCCTTTGGAGCTCGACATTTCAGGTGCGGGAGAAGACGATGTCTTTCCGCTACGGCGGTTGTTCCGCTACAGATGGATGTACGTTAGTACGAAGAGAAAGGGTTTTTTCACGTCCGTGATCCTTTCAGGATCGGTTCTGGGTTGATCCGTTCCGGGTAAGTGTACTAAAATGCTGAGTCTATGCAACTGACAGAACCAGCAAGTGTTAACTCAAGGCCGCTCAAAAGGCACAGCGTAGTGGACAAAGACAGATGAGCCAAATGCTGTGGTTTCGGCTGAGTCGACTCTGCCGGTGTCACAAGATTCGTATGGTCATACGCCACTTCAAGCTCGGCTGTTGCGTTCAACTGCGAGTTAGTGACATGAGTGGCTAGGTAACAGAGTTAGCTGGTGTTGGGCAAATTAGATATGTCTAAGTGCTGTAGGAGCAGCCTTTCACTACTACGTATACCCTCTATATACTAGTTGCAGTCTCGAAAGATATAGACTTTCCGCTAAAATCGCCAGTGCAGAGAGATCCGATATTGAGTCTAACGTCTATTTTTAGTGGCCGCGGGAAGAGAGAAGCTTTCCCCGGCGCATCCTGTGCTGGGAAAGGCAAGAGGCAGCAGCCACATGATCGCATGAGGTCCTGTTGCTGTTCGTCCTAGACTCCCAACATCTGCAGGTTTGCATGGACCTTTGGAAAAGGGCTGCCATCGTTGCCTTCTCAGTCGCATCGAATAAGGACGGCCAAGTTCCCATAATCAGGGCACGGGACGTGGTGCACCTTCATTGAACCAAACCGGTGATTGGTTCATGAGGATTGGATGAGCCTAAGGTTAGTTACAGCTGACATGTGAATCTGACTTTGTTATAGCATATCGCTTTAAATTCTCGTTATAGTCCATTCAACACTCCTGTTTCTTCTATTTGCAAATACCGCCCACCATGACTGTCGATGCACTTACACCGAAGTCAGACCATCTGGCGAGCCCAGCTCTACTGCGCAAAATAGACCAACTGCGCGAGAAAAATGTTGGCCAACATGTTCCACTTCCCCAGGTAAGCTTCTTGCGGTCATGTTATTTCTCTATTGCTTAACCAGTTCCTGCCTATAGCTTGTTGTCGTCGGCGA
>KZ805914.1:0-10735 GCA_003073855.1 Periconia macrospinosa
ATACGGCTTTGTAGGCCTTGGACAGGGCTTTCGGCGGATTCGCTGGCTGCTGAAACGGCTGCTTTGGCTTTGGCTTCCGTGGACTTCGACGAGGCTCAATTGTGGCAGATCTAGCACGTTTTGAGGCCATATTTGTACGGTAAATATAAGAGACAAGCTCAGGACCAAAAGATAAATGTTATTTAATCTATTTCGGCATGTTTTGGTCGAAATCTGTAGGGGGTGCTCTCTCCGGCGTTGAGGTGTAAGGATCTAGGAGCAAACTTGCAGGGGTTCCCCAAGCGAGGTGCAAGCGTGCGCGAAATTTTCCACCCCCCCTTGGCGGAAGCTGATCCTGCAAAACCCTGTACATGGAGGAAACCAACCTGCTGAAGCGCGTTTGACGTTGCTATGGGATCGACGCATGGGTTAGGGAGGAAGATGCGTGATGAGAAACTCATGGGGTACTAGGGGTGGTGCACTTAGCAATGGTATTACTGTGACGAGGCCATGTGGCGCATAAATGTTGGCCCTTCCATTTCCCCCAAGTTTGGATCGACATGGTTTGATGCTGATGCTGACAAGAAATTGATGGGGCAATGGCAATGCAATTGATGTTTCGAAACCGCAGGTCGGTGCGCGGGGTTTCTGATTGGCTCGCCCGTCTGCCAATTTCCGCGGCTTCCTCCTCACGTGCACTGTCCACCACCGGACACCAGAGTGACACTGACACCTCTCCGTGGACCACTAACGTTAACGTACAGAACATTGCATGTTTCTCGTGCTACATAAGACATGATTTACCTGCTCGAATTCACCAGGAGATTGACAGTCAGTCGGACAGCCGTGTTTCTGAGGTGAGCCCGTGGATCCTACTCCAGGAATCAATACATGTACATATCATACGTATGTAGGTCCTTGCGTCCTTGCTTTATACATAAGTTACATGTACCGAGCATGCCCCCGAGCATTATGCAACACCCGTTCGTCCTCCTCCACCTGCCTTCGCTTACACATTGATTGATTCGTGGTTCTATTTCTGAACCTGTCCATTCCTTTTCCAAACACTTCGTCAATCTCCTACTACCATACCACTGCAGGTAAGTAATTGACTTGCCAGGTGACACTGCGGGCACGGTGAACGGATAGGCGTGTAATGGTCGCGCCTGTCTCTCGCCCTTTTTGAACCCTGCATCGTGCCTGCCTGCCTGCCTCTGCACTCATTTGTACTTCGATGGATAATAATAGTAACCAAACAGTTTACCCAGCAGCGGATAAATCCTACATACATACCCTTACTCTCACTCACCTCGCTTTCCCACCTCAAAACCAACAGGAACACCCAACATCACACTCTTCGACCATGCGTGTCAGCATCGTCATCGCAGCCGTCTTCGGTACCGCTGCCGCCTCGCCCCTTGCCGTGCGTGCGGGGAACTGGTCCCCTCTCCCCGGCACCACGGCAACATGCGGGGATCAAGAGAAATACATGTCCCTCGTCATCGGCCCCGAGGATTCCAAATCGATCCTCAAGCACTCATGTGCCGCCTTCATGCCGCCATGCGCATACAAGGCCGAGAACAAGCTCTCCGAAGACGCTTTCTGCACCGCCGTCGATGTATATCCGCTCGATGAACCCAAGAACGTCACCCTCCCTGTTCTCGTCGAGCAGGGCGGCAACAAGCTCGCTCGCTGGGCTGTCAATTGTAAGGTTTTCCATTGCTGTACTCTCTCGCGTAAACTACCAGAACCCGACTTGCTGATTCCAACAACGTCTAGTCTTTGTCATTCCCAAGAAGCAGACGGTCGCCAACTTCCCTGAATCCGTCTTCTGGTCAACTAGTGACTGTGAGGGCTACATCAATGAACTAGTTCAAAAGTCCAGTCCGGAAGGCTGCAACATCTCGGGGATTGGTCCCGGCGCTGGCAACCTGACCATCGGTGCTCCCACAGAGGGCACGAGTACCTTGACAGGTACAGTGGTTGGTGTCAAGTTTGTCCAGAAGTAGCGAGGATATCCCGCTGCGTGGTTCGACCTAACCGTAAAACGTATGGTCCGTATGTTTAGGGTCCAGAGGGTCATGGTCATGGTCATGGTCATATTGGTGGACTGCAACACAGACTTTTCCGGCATGACAGTTTTTTTTTCTTGTATATACCTTAGGACTGTGGCGCGACTATATGCGCTTTTCATAAACAAAACCACCAATGCACACTGACTGTATGTGTTAAAGTCCACCGGGTTATTGGCGTTTACCGTGATAAATAGTGATGATGTAGGAGGGATACATGACTGACATGAAATGGGATTTACTCATTGGGAAACGTGACAATCGTTATCATCATCATCATCAAAGGTACATAAACAACGTCGTCAACCAAAAACCAACGCTCGCACCTCGATACTCTCTCTCCCAACGGCGCCTGCGGGCGTCCTCGGGTCTACAAACGCAGTGTGTGGGACGCGACCCCACTGCCCTACGCTCTCATCGCTGTCGAAGCACTTCAACAACAGCCTCTCGTCTCCCGTCATGCCGCTCCAGTAATACCACCTCTGGCCCTCATTCCACCGCACGGCGGCCGTCTCTCCCGTGCGGTCGGGATACCGATGCTCGACACCCACAAGATCCTCATCGCGCACCGTCGCGCTATCCGCGACCGCCAGCGGGTGCGCCATGACGGGGCCCCGATTGAGCGGCCGCCACACGTTGATGATACGATATCGACCCCGTAGCAGCGTCTCGGCCTCCTCCTCATCGGGGAGGTGGTGGCGAACGCGCGCCGCGGCCGACGACGGTGTCTGGTCGATGTGCACGCGCGTCACGGGCGCCCGCGCAGCGTCCGGGTCGGAGCGACGGATGGTGTGGTCGAAGATGACGACGCGGTTGGCGCCGGGGACACGCGAAAGCAGCAGGTTCTCGACCTCGCGATAGTATACCTGTCGGATCCTGGCATCGTCGGTGAAGTCGTGCTCGGCCGAGGCGACGTTGGCTACGGTTTCGAAAGCATTGGTGTCGAGGTTGAAGCTTGTTTCGTGCCCCGCGCGCGCGCGGAGGTCGGAGAGGACGACGTCGTGCCAGGCTTCGCCGAAGTTGCGCTGCGGGCGCCCGTCGGTGGGTTTTTCCACGTAGTTGTGCGGCTTGGAGCCGTCTTCGGGCGGCTTGTAGAAGGACAGAGAGGCCGTGACGGGTCCGCGAGGCACGCGGAGTCCCTGGAAGTTGACGTCCTCCGAGTGTGTTGAAGTCGAGGGCCCGGATGTCTTTGTGTTGGAGAGCTGGTGGGCAGGAGTAGGCAGGGGAGCGGCTGCTGCCATAGCGAGAGAAGGGGCCTATTATTCTGTAAGGTCAAGGAGAAGTGAGGTCGGTGGGAACGTAGAAAGTGGGTCGGTCAATGTGTAAGTATGTATGTCTTGAAGGTGAGTGTTTTGGTTCTCAAGGGCATGTCAGTCGTCATTAAATACGTGAATATGATTAGAAATCCAGACGGGCATTACCCGACGTTATGTAGCTAACTCATGTAGATGTCGAAGAAGCGTGTGAATAGACGATTAGCAAAGTTTGGACGGGTGTGGCAATGATGCCATCGCTCACGATTCCCGAGGGTACCAATGCTAGCCCCGGCCAATGAACATGGGATTGCTGACAAACGGGAGTATTGCGTGATCGTCCTTGTACCTGCACGATGTGTAAGACAACATTAAACTGATTAGTTATGTAGTTATGGTGTCGGCCAGATGCTATTAAAAACAATGAGCTGCAAACGTCAACTGTGAGCTGTTTAAATGTTAGGTAGCTACATCCTAAACTTGATGACATAGAGCCCGTCTAACACGTGATCACCAAGCACTGCTATAAATAGGTTCCCCACAGATCCACACACGAAACCCCCTCAAGAAGTTTGCACGGCCGCCCGGCGATGCAAATGCTGCGACTTTTGATCAAAGCTATCGCCATCCTACATCACAGTAGGTACCTGAAGTCGCAATATGCTTCATTTGTGGTTGGTTCAAACATTGAATCAATTAAGCTTATTTCCTCTTGAGGTTAAAACTACGTCGGTGACGTCAAAACCGAGTCTGTGCTTCAAATCCTATACCGGAAAAGGTCCCATGTACCGCTCAAGGAGGCATTGGCCCTCATCGCCCCATCCAAGTTGAACAGATTATCACGATTATGACCCATCAGAGCATATTCGGTGGCCAAGACCAACGTTTCAACCCTCAAAGTGTGGCAGATTGGGGGCCAAATGTTAGGAATGATGTA
The DNA here is from genome assembly GCA_003073855.1 of Periconia macrospinosa. Taxonomy (NCBI): domain Eukaryota; kingdom Fungi; phylum Ascomycota; class Dothideomycetes; order Pleosporales; family Periconiaceae; genus Periconia; species Periconia macrospinosa. The sequence goes on from KZ805914.1 coordinate 4,242, forward strand.
GGTGGAGCCGAAACCACCTCATTAGCTTTCAGCCTGCCAACAGTATAGCTACCACATGTATATATACGTTACTCTAGTTGATTGTGGTCAAGACCATCATCAAATCTCTGCAAACATTTCTTCACCTCAAACAATCACCGTCAGACTTAGATACAAATCTCAACTATACTAGACCTCCTCACCTAGCTCCAAGCAACATATACTATGGCAGCAAACGACTATTACGCAGTCCACCCTTTAAACTCAAGTAACCACCTTTCAGTCCCTGCGCCACCCTCAAACGGCGGGACGACACACAATCAGTCTACTACGCCCTCATTAACTTCCGCATCGTCCACCTCAACCTCCCAAACAAACTCGCGGCCCAGCAGCTCATCCAGCTCCGCTGCCGCCAGTGCAGAAGACACCACCACGCGCGCGCGGCGCGCCCGCGGCTTCTTCTCTTCCTCTTCCTCTTCCTCTTCAAACGATAACAACGCCAAATCCTCCTCCTCCAAGTCCGACAAGGCCCTCAAATTCGTCACAAAGCAGGCAAAGAAGAAGATGGAGAAGAAGTTGAACCACCACCACCCTAAACCGCACAACCACAACAACGGAGGAGGAATGGAGGGGTTTATGGATCAGCTCGGAGGTGGTGGTGGTGGTGGGCAGCAAGACGGCGGCGGTGGTGGGAATATGTATGGGTACGGCGGCACGCAGAATCAGCATTACGGATATCAAGGTACCCACGATCAGTATGGGTACGGGGCGCAGGAGTATGGCGGGTATACTGGTGAGCATCATGGATGGTCCTCCGAGGGTGGGAGTGGAGCAGGCGGCAGTCATGGTTTCTGGGATAGCTTGTTTGGGTCGGGAGATGGGGGGTGGAGTGGTGATGCTTCTGGTGGGGGTGGTGACGGCGGCGGTGGTGGAGGTGCTTGTTAACCTGGAGTCTTCGCGCGTTGTATTATATTTGTTATATGAATTCGTCTATTATGCAATCATTGATGTGTTGGGCTTTATCGAGTACCTGGGTACGGTGTAGGCGTGCGCTGTGCAATAGGATTAACCGTATCCACAGTCACAGGGCGTCTGTGTCATTTTGAAGGTTAGCATCCAGTGTGCTGACAAACGGGAGTATTGCGTGATCGTCCTTATACGAGGGTGCAGGTCAACAGGACTTAACAATTACTAGACCTAACTTAAACTATACCTCAGGCTATTTAAAAAGTTATTAAAAATTAAAAAGTTATTAAAAATTAAAAAGTTAAATTATTCTAACTTAACCTAGACCCTAACCCACTTATATAAGACTTTAACCCTAACTTAACCTAACCTATTTACTAGCTTAAGTTTTTCAATACCCTAAAAAGGGTAGCTACCGTAGATATTATAAGTTTATTTTTAGAGAGAGTATTAGGCTATAATATTACGAATAAAGAGACTGTAGGGGTATATATCTAATAACTATATACTTATAGTAAGTAGAGGGCAACGTATAATAAGCCTATAAGGCGCAGGGCTAAGTTAAGTAAGTAGTTATATAACCTATACTTTATCTTAGTAGAAGGAGTAAAAGTACTCTACTAAAAATAATAAAGTATAAGTAATTTATTTACTTTAAAAAAGTAGAGGGAGCACTACTATAAAGAGAAGTAGAGAATATAGTATAAAAACTAGAAGGATTTCTTTTATCTTTTATTTTTTAATTTTTTATAGTTAATTTAGAATAGTTTATCTCTTACTTAGATTAATACTAGTTATTCTATAATTAGTTATAAAATTAGTTTACTTTATTTAAGTCTACTTCTATATATATAATTTACTAAAGCCTACCTTATAGTAACTTATACTATTAACCTTAACCTAGACTTAGTAGGAATATCTTACCCCTATTAGATAGGTAAGTAATACCTTATATAACACTTTAACTACTTATAGAATTATATTAGAAATAGTAACTTTAGTAAGCTTATATGCTAGAACTAGTAGTAGTGTTAAAGCACCTATAATAAATTTTACTATAGTTATAGTAGAATAGGCTAACTAGATTTAGTAGTAGGTAAAATAGATTTAAGAGCTTATAGGAGTAATTAGACTTTTTTAGGCTAAAGTAAGTGCTAGAGAAAAAAAGGCTTATATAGCTACGCTAAAGAAATATAATAGAGGATAAAAAGGTTTAAAGCCTTTTTTTATAAATATAGAACTTTACTACTAATTTAATTAAACTACCTTTCTATTAGATTAAGATAAAATCCTAGCTATAAGATTATTTTTAAAAGGAAAAGTAGTTAGCTAGATATAACTTCTAATTAATAATTATCTAGTAAATAATAAGATAGCTAATAGATAGGATAATACTTAAGCTATATTTAAAAGCTAAAATAGGTTTAAGGAATAGCTAAAGCACGTATTTAGAAAATTAGATAAAGAAGCTTAGGCTAAGTAAAGGATCTCTAGGATTAAATAGGAAAAGTTAATTAGAAGATATATTACTAACTTTAAATAGCTTTAAGTAAAAATTAACTAAGATAATATATTTCTAAAAATAGCCTTCTATAATAGGCTTAAAAAGTAAGTTAAGGATAAGCTAGTGTATTATAATAAACTAGATAAACTATAGGATCTAATTAAACTAGCTATTAGAATTAATAACTAGTTATATAAGAGATTATAGTAGAAAAAATAAAAAAGCCTAATAATTTCTAATATAGGAAAAACCTAAAAAAATAAAATACGTTATAACTAGGACGGTAACGTAGTTATAATAGATAAAGTTTAAGAAAAATTAAACTAATAATAAAAAAAAAGGTTAAATAAACTTTTAGATAAAGTACGTAAGGAACGCTTTAGAAAAAAGGTATACTTAAGATATAGTAAAATAGAATACTTCTAAAGAAACTACCTAAATATAGTTAAAGAAGGGGAAGCTAAATAAGTAATAGTAAAAATAGGGATAATTAAATAAACTAACTAGAGGCTAGAAAACTTATAAGTTAATATAATAACTACTAGTAAAGAACTTAAAATAACTAAACTACTTAAAGAAACTAAGAATAAGCTAAGTAAAGCTAGTACTAATATAGAAAATAGTAATTTAGAAATTACTTAACTTTTAAGCTATATAGTATAGGATAGGTTATAAAAGTAATAATACTAGTTTGTTACGGTATCCTCCCCTAAACCTAATATAATAAGATAACTAACCTTTACTGCATTTATTACGCTTAGTTATCCTTCCCTAACCTAAAACGCTCCTAAATTAAACCTATTACGTACGCAACTAATAGCTACACGGCTAATTCCTAGTACTAACCTATTTCTAATTAGCGTCTGAGTCCGTGCTAACGTACGGACTACTCCCCTTATATATTTTTTTTATTTCTTTATACTACTTTTATCCTATATATAACGTTTTATAATCTGCCTAAAACTACTTAAGTATCGTACGTAGTAGTAATAGATTAGTTATATAAGAGATAGCTCTTTAGCATCCTTATATTAAACCTAATTAGAACCTATCTATAGCACTTTTGTAACATTACGTTGTGTACCCCTTTTAAGCTAAAAATAGCTACTAAATCTAACCTACTATAATTAATCCTCTCTAAACTAGCTATAATTAAAGCTAGTACTATAATATATATTAAATTATTATAATAAACCTTTACCTAATAAGAAGCTTAACACTATAATAAAATAATTACCCTACGCTCTAAGCTAGCAATAGTTAAATAGTCTATTTCTTATCTAAAAAAGGTAACTTTTAATATTAAAAATCCTCTAGTCTTAAAAAACACTCTAAAGTCTAAAAGTAGCTTATCTCCCTTCTAGATAACTCTACCTATAACCTAATTACCTTTTAAAATAGTAGAAGTAAAAACTAATAAACTTTTTAACCCCCTTTCTTTTAATAGAAAAAAGAAAAACCTACCTGTGTTTTTTTAAAAGCTTTAATATAAACTTAAAGGTAACTTTAACTAATACCTTTCTAAACGCTCTTGTCTTTTATATATATACTTTTACTTAGACTATAACGTAGTTATACTAGTTAACTCTCTAATAGATAAAAAAATTAATATTATAAATTAACTTATCTCTTTCTTAGAAACTATATATAGTAACCCTTATAAAGAAATAACTACTCTAAGCTAACTTATATTCCTTAAATAAGGAAAAAAAAGTTTTACGGCTTACTTTGCTAAATTCGAATAATATACTACTAATATAGGCCTAAATAAGATTAGTTTAATTACTTCCCTCCGTAACTCTCTATCCCTTAAATTAAACTAAGTAATAGTTAGTAAGGTTTTACCTTAGAGTCTAAATACTTATACTAACTTAATTACTACTTATAATAATAATATAAGATTTCTCCCTATTATTACCTTTCTATACTACTTTTAGACTGCCCCTACTTTAACTAAACACCCTAACGCTATAGAAATTAATTTATTTTACGCTCCTATTAGTTTTAAAGAACGTAAAGACTATAAAAAAAAAGGCTTCTACTTTAAGTGTAAAAAGTATAGCTATATTTTTTAAGACTGCTCTATCCTACTCCCCTAAGTAAAAGTAGGTAGTATACCTATTTATACCTGTTCTATTTTACCCTTAACCTACTACTAAAATAGTACTAAATTAATACTATTTTTTTAAAGCTTTTTTTAATATTTAAGAAAAAGCTATAGCTAAAGCTCTAAGCATTTATAAAAAAACTTATTCTAGTATTAAGTTACTTTTTAAAACTAATTTAATATTAGATTTCTACTAACCTTTAAACTATTTCTCTAAATAATAATTAGAAATATTAGGTAAACGTGCCTGTGTTATTATAATAAGGACGTGTCTCTAAGGTAGTTTATACCCTAATTAACTCTAGAGTAAATAGTATTAGTTATATTAACTAAGAACTAGCGCGTAAGCTAAATCTTTAACTAACTCCTCTATACTAAATAATATACCTAACTAAATTTAATAGAAAATAACTTAAAGGAGGTTTTATTTTATATAAGATCTCTATTACGCTTACATATTAATACTATATTAAGAGGATTAACCTCTATATAATAAATACTAGATAATATAATTTAATACTTAGCTAACTATAGCTGTATTAATACTAAGTTACGTTTAATTACTAGAATTAAGTTTTAAAATTTAACTTTTCCTATTACTAGGCTGTCTACTTATGTAAACACCTATATAAAACCTAAATCTAATTTATCTCTAACTTTAATATAGGAACTCTAACTAAATTATAAAACTAATTTAAATTACTCCTATTTCTTAATAAACCACCTATAAATATTAACTATATTAGTTCCGCCCCCTTTCTAATACTAGCCTATTAACCTAACTATAAAATTCTTACTATCTTAATTACTAATATTAATAAGGCTCTTACGCTTAAATTACATACTAACCTAAAAATAAAGGTACCTGCTAAGTACTACAACTTATTATATATCTTTTCCTAATCTAAAGCTAATAAGCTCCTAATCTAATACCTGTATAATTACTAAATTAAACTTAAACCTAGTAAATAACTAGGTTATAAACTACTATATAGAATATCCTTAAATAAGCTAAAAGTACTTTAAAAGTACCTTAATAAGAACTTAGAGAAGGGGTTTATATAAGCTAGCTCGTCCCCTATTATTTTACCTATACTCTTTATAAAAAAGCTAAAAGGTAGCTTCTAATTCTACGTTAATTACTATAGACTAAATACTTTAACTATAAAAAACTAATACCTAATCCTTTTACTATAAAAAACCCTTAATAGGTTAAGTAAGGCTAAATTCTATATAAAACTTAATATTATTGCCGCCTTTAATAAGCTTTAGATAACTAAAGGTAATATATAGCTTACTACGTTCTAAACCTAATATAGCTTATTTAAGTATTTAGTTATGCTTTTTAGATTAGTAAACGCCCTAAGTACGTTTTAGCACTATGTACATAACGCTTTACGCCTATATTTAGATATATTCTATACTATATATATTAATAATATTTTAATATATAGTAATAATTTATATAAATATAAAAAGTATATAAGGCTAGTGCTAAAAGTAATAGAAAAAGCTAGATTATAACTTAATATTAATAAATATAAGTTCTATAAGTTTAAAGTTACGTACCTTAGGTACGTAATATCTATAAATAGTATCTAAATAGACCCTAAAAAGGTCTAGGTAGTTATAAACTAAAAATACCTATAGAACGTAAAGAACGTACGTGCCTTTATTAGGTTTTTAAATTTTTACTAATAATTTATTAATAACTTCTCTAAACTAGTAAGCCCTATAGTAAACCTTACTAAAAAAAACGTCTAATTTAAATTTAATTCTACCTATAGACACTCTTTTAATTAGCTAAAGCGCGCCTTTACTAAAGCCCTAATCTTCTAATACTTTAACCTTAACTTTCTAATTTTTATAAAAGCTAACGCTTTTAATTACGTTATAGTAGGCGTACTATTTTAAACTAACTCTAATAAGATTACTTAC
>KZ805916.1:0-10701 GCA_003073855.1 Periconia macrospinosa
AATATATAAAAAAAGGTCTTATTTTATTATAGATAATTATTATAAAATAGAAATAATAGTATAAAATATAATAGTTTTAGAATCTTTAATTTATAGTTACTGCTAGTTTATTATATTAAACCTAAAAACCTAACTAAATATTTATACCTAATTATAACCTATAGTAATAGTAGTCTTTTTAATTACTATTTTTTAATAAACCTTTTATCTACTTTTAAGACTCTAATTACTTTTTAGACTATACTTATTATAGTAGCGCTGCGTAAGAATAGAATTTTTCTACTAAATTATAATATATTTAGCATAAATAATATTTATTTAGTAATCTATAAATATTAGTATTTAATTTACTTTAAAAATTATATTAACGTTATTGGTATGCGAGTTAATTAGGCATGCGAGTTAATTACTCTACTAAGTTTATACTAAAAACACGACCTTTAATAAAGAATTACAACACTAGCTTATATTAGGGCTTCTAGACAATTTTCCTAATAACCCCCCTAGGTCCTACGCGTCTTTTTAATAGGTGCGTAAGTTATGCCTAGTCTTACTATAGGTTTTATAGTATCTTTAAAAGGGACTAGCCTTTCCTATACGCACCTTATTTAACGCCTTCTTCCTATTACTACGCACCCTAAACTCCCTTAGAGCTACTAAGCGCTAGCCCTTTTTAACTATTAGCGTCCCTTCTACCTATATCTACTTTCTTTTATATAATTTATAACGCGTAGCAGCTTTATTAGTAGCTTAAAGCTTAGCAACTTCCTTTTATATTAATATAAGCTTATGCGCTATAATAGTAGCGCCTTTAGTAAGCTTTTTAAAAGCCTTAACTATTAAGGTTAGTAAACTATCTAGATACCTCTAAATCCTCTCCTTTACTAGCGTTAACTAAGACCTAATTTCTAGGGTATTACTTAGGGTTTTAGACGCCTAGGGCTCTTTATTTAGAAGAGGTAGTATTAGTGTCCTTAACTTTATATTAAGCTTTAATATTATAGCTTCTAAGTTAAATAGGACTAGCCTAGCGCCTCTAAAGCCTCCTTATATATTACTTTTAGTAAAAGAATTATAAAAAGTAGTAATAAAGTATAGTAAGAACTTAAGTTTTATAATATAGGTAATATAGTTGCATATTAGCTGCTTAGCTTAGCGCCTATACGCCTTCTTTAAAGGCGTAAAATAACTAATATTAAGCGGCTATAGGAGGTGCAATAAGTATAGGGGCATATATAAGGTAATAATATTGTGTTCCTTATAGTATTACTTAAATTTAAAAGAGTAGTAGCTCTTATAGCTATTAAGAATAAGTAGCCGCGCTATACTAACTATACGCCTTATAGTATATTTATTAAAGTGCTTTAACTACGCTAGAGTAAGCTTATTTATTATCTAACTATTTTTAGAAAGCCCTATTACCTATTTAGGAGGTAGTTAATTCTCTTTATACTATATAGATAGGTAGTGCTTACTCCTAAAGATAAAAAAGGGTAGGATTACCTATTTAGTTGCGTTAACGCTTTAAATTATAGTAATCTACTCCTAGTTACCTTATTAAAGAAGCTTTACTCTCCTTTAACGCTTAGATAAGGTAATAACTAAACCTATTAATATTATACCTATTATAAAGCCTAACTTATTAAAGTTATACGTATTCTTATTAAAGATACTATACTTAGCTTTAGTATTCTCTATATAATAGAACTAACCCTTAATAAGCTTTAAATCCTTACATTTTACTTTCTTATAGTTATACTTTTAACTAAAAATTACTTTAAGCTTATTATAGCGCTTAATATATACTAAGGCCTACTTCTTACCTACTAGGTTTTAGTTACGTTTAGCTAGTAAGGAATTAGCTATAGATTAAATATCTATAAGCCTAGATAGGAATCCTCGCTTATTTTAGTTAAGTAGCTCCTAGAGAATTACCCTTTCTTTATAGAAGGTAAGCTTTATTAAGTTAGGCGTGCAATTGCGTTAAAAGGTTTTTCTAGCGCGTTAATTACTAATTATTAATTAAGAGATGTTATAGATAGCTATAGCGCGTTGCTATAATAGTGTTACGTTTTATTTAATAGCCTAAAGCGTAAGCTATATTCTAGCTTCTTTTAACTCTAGTAGCTATTAAAATTATTAAGCTATTACGTTATACTATTAATAATAATATATTTTAGTGTAGTCTTAGTAGAGTAATTAACTCGCATGCCTAATCGACTCGCATGCCGATAACGTTAATTAAAAATATACTTTTAAAGTAGCTAATAAAAAAAGCTTTAGAAGCTTTTTATAATACACTAAGTATAGATAACTATACCTATATATTATTTTTATTTATAATATTACTAATAATTTCTTAGATAAGGCGCTAGAAAGGTAGCTTACGTATAAGTAATTTAGAAGTTTTTTAGTATTTTATAATTTTGCGTATAGCCTTAGCTATAATAAATTAGTATAATTTATAAATATAATTTCTAGTACTTACTACTTAGTTTTACTTTTTTTTTTTAAAAAAAAATTTAGCTTTTATAAAAAGAATAAAAGCTTTATATATAGTTTTTATAGCTAGTTTTTTTTTAATAAAGCTTTAGTAATTTTAGCTTTCCTTATATAAGCTATTTTTATATATCTATACGCTATTAGTAATAAAAAACTATAATAAAAATTTATAATAAATATATACTACTTAATAGTTATAATTAAATACTATTTTTTTTTCTACGTAGCAAAAAGATTTTTTTTTTACGTAATTACTTTAAAATAAAATTAGTTATAAATAAAAGTAGTAAAAAGTAATAGTAAAATATATAGTAATAGTATATTATTATAGTAAGTAGTTACGTAAGTATATATATATAGTATAGGTAGGTAAGTAGGTAAAAATAAGGTAAAATAATATATAAACTATCCTTTAGCGTTTTACTTATAAAAAATTTTTAGTAGCTTATATACTATACCCTATAATAGGTAGTAGCTAATCTTTTCTTCTTTACTATATAACTATAACTTATTTACCTCTAAACCTACCTCTACGCTTAGCTTAATAATATATTTATACTATAAATAACCCTATAATTAAAAATAAGCCTACTAAAAAAAAAATATATAATTTTAGCTAGGTTTAAAAAAGAAGAGTAGTTTAAATTTACTAAAATATTTGTTAAAAGCACTAGGCTAATATATATATAAGTAGGGAAAGTAGGTAAAAAGGTAGACGTAGGTTAGTATTATAATAAAGAGTAATTACTATCCTCCAGCTTTTACTTTAGGGTAACTACTTATACTCTAGGTCCTATTACCTAATCCTAAGCTAATTTAAGCTAAAGTAAGTAAGTATAGCCTATAGCTTAATATTATCCCTTCTTTAGGGGCTTATTATTCTAATAAGAGTATACCTAGCTATTCCTATAATAAACTAGTCTAGTATAATAAGTTTTTTAAAAAGTAAAAGTAAAGGTAAAAAGTATAAAATAAAAGCTACTTACTTACCTAGACTAGCCTAGCGCTAGCACTAAGATTAGCTAGAAAAACCTTTTTCTAGTTACTAGCTAAGCCTATAAATAAGCTTTCCCTCCTACTTTTTTTTTTTTTTTTTTTTTTTTTAGCTTACCCTTACTATAATAAAGTATATATACCTTTTCTAGCCTAATTAACCTTTTTCTTAAAAATTTTTAGAAATTTTAAAAAGGTAAAGATTAGCGTAAATTATCTTAGTTTAGCGTAGTCTATAACTAACTATTTTTAATAGCTTAGTTTTTCTCTAATAACGCCCTTTTAGGTATATTTTCTTCTAATTCCCTTACGCTTTACCTTTTTAGGTCCTAATAAATCTAAACGTACTTTTTTAGAATTCTTTTTTTACGTAGAAACCTAATATAAGATAAGTAGGGCTAAATTAGTATAAATTAGCTTTAAATATACTATATTTATAATAAAAAACCTTTAATAGAAGAAATATAATAAGAAAGAAATTAACACGCGTATATAATATCTTTACTACTTTAATAGGTTTATAAAAATCTATTATAATAAAGAGAAAGTAAAAAAGTTCTACTATTACTTTCCCCGCTAAAATTTAGATAAATAGTTTATTCTTAAAGTTAAAAAAAAAGATAAGTTAGTTTATTAGGCCTTTTAATATAAGTATTACTTTAGCCTAGGTTAAAATTACTTTACTATACGTATATAGTAGATATTAGCGTAAATTAGGCTAATTTAGCGTAATAGTGCCCTAAAAACTATAAAAAGTTAATAAATTCTATTACTAAATCTATTTTTACTATTAAAAAGCTAAATAATAGTAGTCTTTATATTTTTAATAATAAAATAAATAAAGCGCGTAAAATAATTTAAAAAAAGGCCTTTTTTATACTTACTAACCTTAAGAAGTAGAAATTAGTATACTTTAACCTATATTAGCGCAACTAATAGTATTCTATAACGTAATCGGCATGCGAGTCGATTAGGTATGCGAGTCGATTACTTCTTTTACTAACAAAAAAAGACCGTGCGTAACTATACATCTCCCTTATTACACTATAATAAATTATAAAATTTTAAATATAAGCTTATAAGTATACTATCTATAATATACCTAGTTTTTAGAAAATTTAAATATATAGGTTTAGAGATATTAGAAAATAAGGGCTAAAAAAAGAAAATTTTATTAAAATCTAATATATCTCTAGAACCACCTAGTTAATATTTCTAAAAATTTAAATCTAGATTATTTATAATAATATTTATAATATATAAAAGTTTTAGAATTTATTATAGTATATTAAAGAAAATGCACGGTTACGCACGGCTTTTTTTTGTTAGTAAAAGAAGTAATTAACTCGCATGCCTAATTAACTCGCATGCCGATTACGTTAGTTAATTCTAGCTTTATACTAATTATATATCTCTTTATAATAAAAAAGAAAAGAACAGCCTTTATAGTACTAAATCTAGTATTTTTATAAAAAGTTAGAACTAATTTAAAGTAGCTATCTATAAAAAGACCTTAAAACTCTAAAAATAGCTTAAACTAGACTTTAAAAAAAAGAATTTAGATAATAAGCTTTCTAATACTTCTAAAAAAAGCGTAAATAATAATAATAAACTATATTAGTATAGATTAGCACTAATAGGCTTATATAGAAGCGTATAAAAGTTTATAGTACTAGTAAGTCTATTAAAGATATAGCTAGTAATAAAAAAAAAAGCTAAGGTAGCTTAGGCTAAGGCAGCCTATAGTAGTAGTAAAAAGTATAAAGCATTTAGAACTATAAAAACTACAGCTTTAAAGCGTAGTTATAAGGGTTAATAAAATAAAATAAAATAATCTAAACTATATTAGCGTAAAATAGCGCGTATAGTAAGTATTTAAAAAGTTTAAAAATATATTTTTCTAGCTTTAGCTAATAAAGATACCCTTTATATAAAAAAAAAAAGGAGTTTTAGTCTAGCTTACGGGCCTTTTATAAAAAAATATATAAGTTTAAATTCTTTTATAAAATTTCTTTTAATGTAGGTTATAAGCGAGCTAATTACATAAGCGAGCTAATTACTCTGCCAAGCCCGCACCAGATTACTCTATAAAATATGCGATATACTATAGGATTTAGACAAAATAGTATTCTACGACCCCTTTATATAATCTATAGATGTATCTGCTATAGTTTTATAAGTTTACGCGTTATGCCTAGTCTTACCGCATTGCCTACAGCGTCTTTAAAATAGCTTACCTAGTTTAGTGCGCCTACCTTTCTTTACCTTCTTACTATTACTACGCGCCCTAAATTCTTATAAAAAGGCTAATTACTATCCTTCTTTAGCTATTAATACTCCTTAATCCTAAATATGCTTTCTTTTATATAATTTACGTCGCGTAGCGGCTTTATTAGCTACTTAAAGCTTAGTATTCTTCTTTTACGCTAACACTAGCTTATACGTAATTATAGCTACGCCTTTTACTAGCTTTTTAAACACCTTAACTATAAATATTAGAAAGTTATCTATATACCTTTAAATCCTCTACTTTACTAGCGTTAATTATAATCTAAATTCTAGAGTATTTCTTAGCGTCTATAACTACTAGGAGTCCTTATTAATAATAGGTAGTAAAGGCGTATAAAGCTTAATATTAAGCTTTAATATTACCACGTCTAGGTTAAAAAAAACTAAACCAGCGCCTTAAAAGCCTCCTTAAATATTCTTTTTAGTAATTAAAGCTTTAAAAGTAGTAATAAAGTAAGGTAGAAACTTAGTTTTTATAATATAGGTAATCTAGTTACGCATTAAATCCTTAGCTTAGCACCTATACGCTTTTTTTAATAAAGTAAAACACCCTATATTAAAGGGCTATAAGAGATAGGATAAGTAAGTAGGCATATAGAGTATAATAATCTTGTTAGCCTTATAGTAATCTTAGAATTTAAGTAAGTTATAGCTTTTATAGCTGTTAATAATAAGTAGACGTACGGCACTAATAGTACGCTTTTTTATATACTTATTAAAGTGCTTTAGCTACTATAAACTAAGCTTATTTATTATCTAGCCGTTCTTAGAGACTGTAATAACCTAGTTAGAAGGTAGATTCTCCTTCTTATACTAGGTAGAGAGGTGGTACTTACCCTAAAAAATAATAAAAAGTAGAATTACCTAGCCTATTACGTTAATACCTTAAATAACTATAGCTTACTTTTAGTTGCCCTATTATATGCTTTTTAGCTATTCTTAACGCTTAGAGCCTATAACTACTACTTTAGTTAATATTATACCTATTATAAAGCTAGACTTATTAAAATTATAGGTATTTTTATCTTAGATGCTATACTTAGATTTTATATTCTTTATAAGGTGGAACCAGCCCTATATAACCTCTAGATTTTTATAGAGGGCTTTCTTATAGTTATACTTTTAATTAAACTTTATTATAAGCTCTAGCTAGCGCTTAATAAAGTTTATAGCCTAGTTTTAGCCTACTAGTTTTAGGCTACGCTTAGCTTATAGAGAATTAGCTTTATCTGCTATAGCAGCGAGCCGGGACAGAAATTCTTAAGCGTCTAGGTTAAGTATATTTTAAAAAAGCACCTGCTCTTCTATCTTTAGAAGATTAATTAAATTAGGCGCGTAATCGCGTTAAAAGGTAGTTCTAGCACGTTGTGTACTTAGTATACTTTAAGGCACGTTGTAGATCTATGCAGCGCGTTATTAAGATAGTGTTGCGTTTTATTTAATAGCCTAAAGTGTAAGCTATATTCTAGCCTCTCTTAATTCTAATAGCTAAGTAGGTTATTAAGATATTAAAGAAACTATTAGTTAATAGCATACTTTGGTGCGGGCTTAGTAGAGTGATTAGCTCGCTTATATAATTAGCTCGCTTATAACCTACGTTATAATTTTTTTTATAAAAAATTTTTAAAAAAAATATTAGAAAAACTCTACCCTAAAATTTTTTTTAGTAAATCTTTTAAGTCTAAACTTAGGTCTTAGCTTAGTATCCCTTACTTCTATTCTCTAATTCTTAAGTTAAAGCCTATAGTTTTACCTATAATTAGAAAAGACTAGAGATAAAAAGGTATTTCTATTTCTTTTTAATTCTAAAAAGGTTAAGCCTAATAGCTATTTCTTAGCCTTAGTTTTTTCTTTAAAATCTAAGTTAGGTTTTACTTAAGTAAGGTAAACTAAGCTAAATTAGCGTAGTTTATATAAAATTACCTATTTTTTAGCTCTAATTAAAGGTTTAAATATTATATTTCTAAGCGCTATTAAACATTTATTAGTAAAAAACCTAATAAAAAAATAATTTAGGTAAAGGTAGCTTAGTAAACTTTTACTTATTTTTTATAAAGCCTAATCTTAGCTTAAACTAAGCTATATTAGCGCTACTTTATAACGCTTCTAGAATTTCTTTTATCTAAGCTAGAAAGGGTGTATAAATATCCTTTTTTTTTTCTTTTTTCTTTCTTTACTAATAGGCGAAAGGTCTAGCCTTTTTATCTAGAGCTCTCTAGGTAGAAATAATAAAAGTTAAGATATGCTAGCATTTAAATAGAACCTTAGGTAGGTTTATAGTTTTTTTTTATACTATTTTCCCTTTTTTAGCTTTTTATCTTTAAAAAGTAGTTACTTAGAACTAATCTTTAGTTTTTAGTAGGTTCTAGCCTACCCTAGTTTTAGTTAAGATAAGTTAATATAAATTAGACTACTTAGAAGTAAGCTAACTTCTTCCTAGCTATTTTAGCTAGTTTTTTTTTAGCTTTCTTCTTCCTAGTATAGGTTTTCTATAGGCCCTTTAAAGTATTACTACTTATATAGGCTACTAGCTTTTAGGTGTCTTTATCTTTCTTATAGCCTTTCTACCTAATAAGGTATTTTTATTTACTTTAACTATTTTTCTTTTTATTTATAATTTTATTAACTTTAAATATATTATTTTCTATTTCTTTTAAGGTATTTTTAATTAAATTTTAAAGTTATAGGATTAAGCCCTTAGAACTATATAGCTCTAATAGTAATATATTATTACAAAAGTACTATAGGTAGATTCTAATTAGGTTTAATATAAGGATACTAAGGAGCTATCTCTTATATAACTAATCTATTACTACTACGTATAATACTTAGGTAGTTCTAGGTAGATTATAAAACGTTATATATAAGATAGAAGTAGTGTAGAAAAATAAAAAAAATATATAGGGGAAGTAGTCTATGCGTTAGTATAGACTTAGACGTTAATTAGAAATAGGTTAGTACTAAGAATTAGCTATATAGCTATTAGTTATATACGTAATAGGTTTAATTTAGAAGCGTTTTAGGTTAGGGAAGGATAGCTAAGCGTAATAAATATAGTAAAAATTAGTTATCTTATTATATTAGGTTTAAAAGAGGATACTATAATAGTACCCCTTTCCTTTAAAATATAGTTAGTTATTAGGTTAGGTTAAGTATTAGGTTATTTTTATTTAGAAATAGGTTTAGTTTAGATAGGTATTAGGCGTAGAATTAGGTTACTATAGTATTTTTTTATAGAAATTTAGCTAGCTTTTATAATAGTTTATTATAGCTAGCCTATTAGGTTAAGTATTTATATTAACGTTGTTATTTATTATAGTAAATCTTCTTAATACTAATAATAACGTACTTTAGTTTATTATTAATTATAATAGGATTAGGTAGAGAATTCTACTAGCTAGGTAGGTAATTAGATTTAGGTATAGTTAGTTAAAGTAGAGATATATAAAAAATAGGGTATATTTTTATACTATTAAGTAAGTTAAGTTAGTAAGTATAAAAAAACACTTTTTACGCTACTTTAAAAGGGCCTACATTCTTTTAGTTTAGCTTCTTTAACTATTAGTTATTTTAGATATTTTAAATATTAAGCTAAACTTAGTCTCCTATTGCGTACGCGGGAGTAGGTATTTAATTATAGTTTATATATTTTTGTTAAAGGGCTTACGCCTAGAGCATCTTTTTATAGATATATTTAGTTAGGTTTTAGATCTTATTTACTAGCTTATTAGCGTTTACTATTTATAGGGCTTTATAATAGAGTTAGGCTATATTTAAAAGTAGTTTAAATCTTATTTATAGATATTAGCTAGACGTAGCTAGGAATAGGAAAACTTAGGTTAATTTAGATATTGTGTTATTTACTTTAAACTAGGCTGTAGGTAACTAAGCTATTTAGTTATTCTACTAGTAATTTATAAACGTATAAAGTACTTATTCTATTTATGCGTTTATAATTTTAGTTTAACTATCTATTTCTAGATAGAAAGTAGTAAAAAGTTAAATATTAATTTTTAGTTACTTATAAAGTTTATTTTAAAAGGTAGATATAAATTATCTTCTTTTATTAGACACTATTATTTTAAGTAGTTTATAATAAACCTAAACGTTTTAGTAGAATAATAGGGCCGTTGCGGGCGCTATTATTAAGGTATAAAATATTAAGTATTAATATTTAGTTAGTTTATCTATAACTACTATAATATTTATATAGCTTTTAAACTTAGGTAAGTTAATAATAAAATCTATAGAAATATCTCTCTAGACTTAGTTAAGGATTAGGAGCAGTTTTAATAAACTATTATACTTTTTATAGGAGGCTTTAGCTTTATAATAGGTATAGTAGTAAGATATAAATTAGTAAATAGCTTTAAATATACGTAGCTAATAGTACTTACGTTAAAGAATATCTAAAGTCTTACCTCTACCTAGGTGTCTACCTACTAGAGAATTATATATAAGTTAAAGTAGTTTTATTCTTAGTTTATCTAAATTAAAAATTACTAATTAGTTTTAATAGTAAAGTCTACTATTTTAGTTTTTATAGTTACTTAGTATAATTAGTTTTAAGTAATAAGTACTATTTCAGAGCAGTGCTAGTAATAACTAAATAAACTTATTATCTAGGTACTTATTATTAATTATCTACGTAATTATTTAGTTAGTTTTATTTAGATTTAGTTCTATAAATAGTCTAGGTTATAATAAAGTCTAGTTTTAAGCTTATTAGGCTTCTTCCTGCGTAGGTATATTTTAGAACCTATAAGTTAGTGCGTTAGGCTTTTTTCTATTTTTACTAAGTTAGTACATTATTATAAAGTTAAATCTTAATAAGTATTTAGACTAATAAGCCTATTAGTAGCTTAGTTATTTAGTTATAGCAAAGTACTAAAGGTTCTTATAGTTACTTAGGACTTA
>KZ805917.1:0-10660 GCA_003073855.1 Periconia macrospinosa
TGGATAGAGGATAGAGGATAGTGGATAGTGTATAACGTTCTCACGATGGTCACGTGTTCTCACGATGGTCACAAGAGAAAGAGATGTGTAGCGGCCTGAGGCATAAGTCACGGGAACTCAGTGGTAATGGTAAAATATTTTATCCACGCTATGCTTATTTTTGCCACGCTATATACCAACTTCATCCACGTTTTACCTAAAACAAGGCATATATGACGAAGACGAAATACATAACGAACACGAAGTGTGGCCGTTAACACTTGTGGCTGTGTGTGGCTGTGTAGCAGTGGGTTTTTCCGTTTTGGTTTTTGCGGCCCCTAGAAGCCCTCTCGGAACTTCGTTCCTCAAGGCATGCAGAGATGACTTCAGGTATTAAGACCGTGGGCAATAACCCATAAGATGATCATTATGGCGTATTATAATTAGTAGATATATTTCTATATAGGCAAAATGTTCTGTCAAGCACGAACATGTTACTTCTTGGCCGCCTTCAAGAACAATGTTCTCCTCTAAGATGGAGTAAGTTATCGCAACGAGGTTCTCATACACCGTCATCTAAGCTTATATCTTAAGCAGTCACAACTATGTTTGCATTCTCCTTCAGGAAATCGGACACATTGAGCAAGAACTAGCTCATGCCGACGCCGCCTTGGACAATGAGAATCCATCGACAGCACTACAAAACCAACTAGCATCGCAGATCCAAGGGCTCTCCACCCGGATAGAACATGTCAAGGAGATGGCAAAACACCGCTGCCATTGAACAGAAAATGACAGTCTGAACTATAAGAAGCTGTAGAGATACGTAATGTGTTTGTTAGGCTATACCTTCAATCTGGTTGCTAGATAACGAAAGAGCGCTGAGCAGCTTTATAAACAAAAGTTACGATTAACTTATGAGAATAATGCTCCAAAGTGGCTTGAACTGTGGCCCCATGGTGAACTCGAAATACATGAAAAGGTAAAGAACAGACTATCAGCAGATACCTCAACGACAATAGTCGTCTCCAATTCCTCTCCTGAGCAGTGATGGGCGCGCATTACCGTGTTCGTGCGCGCAATGCGCCGAATCACCCCAACACGCACCTTCAAGAATGAGGCTGTAGAGCCACATACAATAGCTATTATCACAGGATATTCTGGTGGAGTCATCTATAGACCTATGCGACAATATCTCTCATGCCATATCAGTTATATAGAGTTGCTATTCTGCCGCTGCGGGTCTTGTGGGTGCGAGGTGCTGGGGGAGGTCCTGCAGCGATAACACTACGCCGCACAGCCGCTGCACCATGATTTTGCTTCTTTCTGGTGCTGTGGACTGTGAGACCTCATATCGTGCTCTTTACTGTATAGCCCTAACTTTCTTGCGTACCACGCTACTTTGAACAGCAAATGATGCCTACGCCTCGAGCGCCGTCTCGTCCTTTGGCGGGTTGTCAGCCGCAGCTTGAGCGTACGGGAACAGCGTCTAGCGCACTGACCAGTTCTCGTACTTTCCTACTGGATAGCTGTCGTCTATGAGCATTGCGTAGGTCCCCTTCCACAGGGCCATACAATGCAGTACCTGCAAGGGAACACTTACATCAGCCTCTTGCATGGGCGTTGGGCCATGCGCGGTGCGCCGGGCTCATAACCTGTCAAATTGGTAGAGGTGTAAGAGTTGTCTCATTAGTGCTGAAGGATCGGTAGACTAAATACACTCTCCACGATCACGTGACTACTGCCTGCATCGCTTCATGTTCGACAACTTTGTGGACAGGAACAAAGGGGGATGAGGATTGCAAGCTCGCTCCTGACAACAAGGAAGGAAGGGCTAGAAATCGAGCCAGAAATCCACATAGACCGGTGTCATTGTTTCCCAGCAAAATGAAAAAAAGGCTTAGCTACATCCTGTTATCGGGCAAAGTGAGCATGGCGTGGTTTGAGCTTCGCTTGGATGAGGCTCACGACGGACTACTAAAGAACTGCAATCAAACAAACATGGATGAAGACGAAGAGCTAAATATTCCATTTCGCTGCTTGTACTATAATTCGAGAGTTGATCTGTTCTACTCAATGGGCGTGATTTTCAAGTTCTCTAGACTCGCCGACTCGACCGTCCAACCGGCGCTCTTTGCGCCGGAGCCCGTCAGATACTCAGATGCCGTCGTGTTACCACGCATAATCCACTGCACCCATTTGGCGCCGATAATGCCAAACTTGCCGCCGTTGCGCTCAGTGTACGTTCCGCCATGGCCGACGGGCAGCTGGCCCTTCCACTTTGGAATGCCCGCGGGCATAGCTTTGTAGTCGCGCTCGGCCTACGTCTCGTCAACAGAGTTACACAACCTCAAAAACGACATTGTTTCGACTTACACCGCCAGATGCACCGTCGCTGGGACCACCTGCAAAGAAGAAGACGGGCTTCTTGAAGTTGGCCGGACCGGTCTTGTTTCGATCGCCTGAGCTCCAGATGCCGAGGCTCGAGACGCGGTCGTCCCAGATCTGTTCGTAGGCTTCGAAGCCGCCGCAGGACCAGCCAGACGCCACGATGCGGCTAGCGTCGACGTTGGCGTACGAGCCTTTGCCTGCCTGCTTCGTGATCCAATTGATACTCTCCTTCATCATCGCCGAAGTCGTTTGGCCTGAGCCTTTGGGTGTGCCGCTGGCGATGATGAGAACGCCATGGGAGGCGAGCTGGAGGAGGAACGGCGCTTGACCAGTTGCGTCGGCGGAGCAGCCGCCGTTGCCCCAGAGCATAACGGGCAGCTTGGTGGTGTCTGCCTTTGACGATGGCTTGTAAATTGTGTGGCGGGTGAGTGAGGGGTCCTGCATGTAGGTCTATGGGACGACGTATCAGATATGAGATATGGGAAGAAACCATAATGCAGAGCTATCATAGCTACTCACGGCGGGGGCGTAGGGGCCGGTGCCACCACTGGACTGGCGCTCCTCCAAAGGAGCAGCTGTCGAAACCGCGGCGAGTGCCGCAATCGGAAGAGTAAACTTCATCGTGTATCTGAGAGAAAAGTTGCTACTGAAGGTGCTTGAAGAAAATCCGTGCTAATCGACCTTGACCATAAAACACCGGTTCCAATTGGCACTTTTTATGTCCAACCTCAGGCCCTGGTTTACGTTCGCTAGTCTGATCATCGCACGCAGATGCACGTACGCCGTATACATGCATAGCATCCGTTCATTTCAAAGGCCACGAGGAATGTTTTAAATTGATCTTTTGATGAGAAGTAGACTCCGTCGAGCACTTCGCACACGTGTGACGGTTAGTCCGTCCATCCAAGCACTTGGCCATCGTGCGGCTGTCGGCTCATTGGGAAGAGGTTGTCGACCTTGTTTCTCCAGAGTTGATTTGACGGCTTGGCGATGTTTCGGACAATATGCAGAGCGGGGAATTTCGCGGGTGGTTTTCCCGTTTCGTGGATTTGGCGGGTCCGAATGATCATTTTCGTTCACAATCCTTGCGGCCAAGCCCTAATGGCTGGTCTGAGCCGGCGGTTACGTAGGTATTGAGCCAAGCATCTCCGGGAAATCTATCAAGGTTGACCCCGCGCATATACCCGCATCTCGCTACGGCTCTTCGAAGTCTTGCGAGTCTTAAATTTGGCGGTGACAGGGATTCATCCAAGCTTGACTTGTTGACCTGATGTACAACATGCATCATGTGACTGGAGGCATTATCCTTTGACATTGGACGTTAGCGAAGTACATTCTGCGCTGTTTGCTGGTGCCTGCCTGATGGAAATTCCTGAAAATGCGTGTTATCAAGCGTATTAATGGACTCGATTGGTTCACATGTCGTATCTAATTCTCAAAGGCTTTGGGGTGTAATGCGCTATGACTAGAGCACTGCCAATTGATCATCCGGTTTGCTTCAACTCCACCGAAGCGTGCGCTGAGAGCGTGAGCCAGCATGGCCTTCATGGAACCACAGGGTAGGAAGTTGCCAGTGGAAACTTTCCTGAAAGAAATAGAATTGGACTATACAAGTGTCAATCGTGATAGTTGTGATATCAAAGCTAACGTTGAAGCCGTGGGGACATGCCATGTGACGCGCTAGACCAAAGAGGCAGGTACATGCGCCACGAGGCACGACACCATCCCCACTCCACACTGATGCACTAACACTACCAACATTACCGATAAGAGTATACCGAATCAGTCCGACAAACCCTGGAACAATCCGAAAGGTGCCGGCTTCGGTGATATATCCGAATCATTGTCGCAAGAGCTGCTACTGCCGAATGTTCGCTGCTTCCTCTCTATCAACGGCATCTCCTGCCACGACCACGACAATAACATGGCACCTACTAAAGTAAACATAAGATCGCTCACCATCGTCATATAAGAATCACCAGCTTCCCAAAGTACCAGTACTACTGTTCCAACTACTTCCCGTTTTCCAACCCTCGATCATCACCATCCAAATCCATCCAAAAACCACACCCACAAACCATACCGCCAACTGTCCATCCCACCAATTCTCCAATACACCTAAATTCTTATTTACCATCTCTCCAGCCAAGGCACAAACCCTTACCCCAACCCTCCAACAACCATGGCCCCCTCACCCCCCGCAATGCCCTCCCGCTCCCGCATCCCCGTCGGCCCACCCATCTCCAACCCCCTCCCCTCCTACTGGACCTCCCCGAAATCGCCCCTCTCCGCCACCATCGAGCCATCCACCGCCTCCCCCAGTACCCCCTACGACTACGCCATCATCGGCTCCGGCATAAGCGGCACCCTCACCGCTTACAACCTGCTCCTCTCGCACCCCGGCAGCCGGATCATCCTCCTCGATGCCCGCGAAATCTGCAACGGCGCGACGGGACGTAATGGCGGACACACCAAGGCCGGAGTTACCGGATGTACTTGCAGCATAAGAAGGAGCTTGGGACGGAGGAGGCGCTGAAGATTGTAAGGCTCGAGTGGGAGAATATTCGGGCTACGCATGGGTTGGCGAAGGAGTTGGGGATTAAGTATGGGGGGCGGATGTGTAATACGGTGGATTTGGTGTATGATGCGGCGACGTTTGAGGCGGGGAAGAAGGGGATTGAGGCACTGAGAGAGGATGTTAGGGCTGAAGAGAAAGAGCGCGGGAATATGGCGTGGTATGAGGTGTATGAGGGCATGGACGGCGTGAAGCAGAAGTTTTGGACGGCGGAGCGGAATGCGAATTCTGCTGTTGCGGGGGACGGACCGTGTGCCGGCGCGTCCGAGTGTGTCGCTGGGCAGGAGAATGCGTACCGGTTTACGACGGGGGTGTTGAAGGAGTGCGTGCGGATGGGGTTGGAGTTGGCTGCGAATACACCGGTGCATGATGTTCGGCTTGCGGAGGAAGGGGGACGGAACGGAAAGCATCGGTATGATGTGTGCACTCAGTATGGGGTTATTCCGGCGCAGACGGTTGTCCTCGCGACAAATGCGTATACGCCTTATTTACTCAAGAAGTTGCAGGGTGCGATTGTGCCGATGCGAGGGCAGATTACGGCGCAGAAACCGCCGCGCACGGCGAAACATCCGAGTGTGCTTACGCATACGTACTCGTTTATTTATAAGGACGGGTACGAGTATATGGTGCCGACGCAACTGGAGGATGGTGGCCAGCATATCGTGATTGGCGGCGGGTTGGGACGGCTTCCGGGAGGCGGACCTACAGAGTTTGGCACCGTGGACGACAGCTGTTTGAACAAGGAGCTGAGTACGTATCTGTGCGGCACGGTGGCTGGATACTTTGGGCATCCAGATGGTGCGGCGGATGGGAAGAACGAAGGGGACTCTTACGAGACGGTCGCGGAGTGGACGGGAATCATGGGTGCGACGGCCGACGGGAGGCCATTCGTGGGCGAGGTGCCGGGCAAGGAGGGGATGTGGGCGGCGGTGGGGTTCAACGGGCATGGGATGGTGCTGTGCTTGAAGTCGGCCGAGGCGCTGGTCAAGATGATTCGTGGGGAGGGGAGCATGGAAGGGTTGGAGTGGTTTCCGAAGAGCTTTTTGATCACTGAGGAGAGGTTGGCAAAATGCGAGTTCAGAGGGCGGACGGATATGAGTATTCCGGAGACGGGGGAGAAACCAGTTGCTGCGGAGAGATAGAAGGGGGATACAAGGTCGTACATTGAGGAGGATGATGAAGATCATCCATATGCATACGCGCCCCATGCCTGGCAACAGATAATCTGGGGGGTTGGGAGAGAGGGTATATCCAGCGGTTGTGGCTTTAGTGTCAAGGCTACGGCCACCTTCCGTGCGTCCATCCTCGTTGCTTCGCACCTAAAGCAAAAGCCATAGCTCGCCGCGTGTAAAGGTATGCTTTGTCGCTCATCCTCGCTCCGTTCCATGCAATTTTCCAATCTTCATGAATGCTCCTCGACCACGACGGGGCGATGTCATCAAGCCCGAGTCAAGTGTAGAAGACCTTCGGTCTTGTTGAGTATGTCGGCAGTGAGCGTGGTGACATCCAAAAGAGGCCACATAACAGCAGGCTCTACAATGTAAAGATGCCTACTGCTCGAGCCGGAATATGTTTAGCCGCGCCCTGAGCACTATGTCAGCTGTGAGTGTACAATGCATATAGCAGCGCGTGGCCACACTCACCGGAACGGTCCGGCGACGAGCGGATTTTCTTGTTCGTGGAGAGTACCGGCCTCAGCTGCGCGGTGGGACGGCTCTGAACGCTAGATGCTGTCTTGGTAATGCGACTCCCCAATGACGCCTTGATCCTTGATGTGTTCCTGTGGATGTTCGTGAATCGCCTCCATTCTGTTCTTGGACCGAATCTGCAACCCGGTGACCGTGCGCTGAGTGGTGCTGTGGCGCTCACAGTTCTTCCCGCGGATAGCTTGTTTCTTCAACATGTCCGCAAGCAGAGCCATGTCAGCGCGTTGTCCATAGCCGCGGAAGATCGATTTTGCGTCCTGCGTGCAACGGGAGACAAGCTTGGGCTCAAGTTGGCGGATGTCCTGCTGCTTGTGGTATTCAAGGCAGATTGCAACGTGCGATGGATTGTTGATGGGGACTCGGAGCCCGTCAGGGAGCAGCAGTGCTTGATCGGTTGAAGTGGCTGCCATGAGCTGATCCACCCGAGCTTCGATTACGCCAGGAACGCGTGGGCTCGCCATCCTTTCCTGTTTTCGAATGATCAGACTTCGTTTAGATCTATCTGTCAGGCCAAAGCCTCTCCCTCCCTGCTTGACAAGTGATGGTCAAGTCCTCTGGACGGCAGTGGCGTTGAGTTGTTAACCCTAGTTGACGGCTGGTACCAAGATCTGCCCAGCGTTGTGGGACCGCAGTGAAAGCTAGTCGACGGCAACTTGACCAGAGCGTGCACTCGCTGCAGGCGGTGACGAGATACGTGTGGCGGCAGGGTGCGTAGATGGGCGCCAATTAGGGAGGAACGTATTGCTATCGGCGCAACACGCATCGCGGTTGACCAGGATGGGTACTACGGCAACGCACTTGAGGCGGCTTCATCTGGAGGTCACGAAGCGATTGTGAAGCTGCTGCTCAACGCAGGCGCCAACGTTAACACGCAGGGTGGATACTATGGCAACGCACTCCAGGCAGCTTCAGAACAAGGCCACGAAGCGATTGTGAAGCTGCTGCTCGAGAAGGGCGCCGACACCAACGTTGAGGGAGCTAAGGTTTAGAGCTGCGCACACTCAAACCATGATCAGCTCTGCGCTCGGCTGATCATGTGACTGATCATTGAGCCGCCGCGCGCAGATCTGTCACAATTAGTATAAAGTTCTTTACTAGCGTAACTTCTTCTTCTATATTTTTATTATTCTCTCTTGTTTTTAGAGGGCCAGAGATCAGCATGACTATATACTGTATTAATTTGCTATAGAGAAGCTTCGAGCATGCTCTACTGTGGTTTTTACATGAAGTAGTGTCAACCCCTGAGGATGGCACAGACCAGTGGCAAGGAACTAGAATATTCGATTTTGAACATTTGCCACCCACCTACTATATAAAATACTAGTAATTTAATGTTACTATTTCGCTGATTCAGCCCTCTATTCTCAATTGCCCACCATGCGTATTTCTGAGTTATTGAACCCAGCTACACCTAAAAAGCCTCGCCATAGGTATACTCGCGACGAGCGTCTATCCGCCAGAGTACTCTTCGGAGCAGGGCATAGCCCACGATGGATTGCCTCCCACCTAGGTTTATCGACGAGACAAGTTTCTTACGCGATTACTAGTAAAAATGTCACTCCTACAAAGCGTAGTGGTCGTCCCCTATCCCTTACGGATGCCCAGATCGACGAAATCGAACGGTATATTCGACAGAGCCGACGTACGAGGCAAATGATTTATTTCGAGCTCGCTATTGGTCCTTTTGCCCACTATGGAGTATGTGAGCGGACTATCCAACACTGCCTTGAAAAGCGAGGCTACAAACGTCGAGTTGCTCTCGCAAAGCCGCCTCTCGAACAAAAACATAAGGAGGACCGCCTCAGCTGGGCCAGAGAGCATTTAAATTGGACCTTCGAGCAATGGTGCCAGATACTATGGACCGACGAGACGTGGGTTACTGGGGGACGCCATAGAAAAACGTACGTTACAAGGAAGAAAGGAGAGGCGTACAATGAGACCTGCCTGGTTGATAAGGTGCAAAGAAAACGCGGGTGGATGTTTTGGGGGTCCTTTTCAGGGACAACTAAGGGACCTCACGCTTTCTGGGAGAAGGATTGGGGCTCAATCAACCAGGAGAGCTATTGCCAGCGAATCCTTCCCCTAGTACATGGTTGGTTGCGCATAAATCCTCACCTATTTTATATGCAGGATAATGCGCCTTCTTACTATGCCCGGGCAACGATTCAGGACTGTATCGACCGTGGATTCAGGCCTATATGGTGGCCAGCAAACTCTCCCGATTTGGACCCTATTGAGACCATTTGGAATAAAATGAAAGACTGGATTGCCTGGCACTACCCGGATCTGCCTTTTGGCAAGCAATATTTATATGAAAAGCTACGGGCAATAATCAACGAAGCTTGGATGGCTATACCAGAAGAAACTCTGAGAAATGCGATTGAGGAGATGCCACGTCGGTGCCAAGCCGTAATAGATGCCCAAGGAGGGTATACGAAGTATTAAAAACGATTAGATTCATTAGTAAATTACTAGTAAAATATATCTGTGGCAAAAATCACGTGGGAAGCTGAAACGAGCGTTGCCCGTTTACTGATCTGTGCCATCCTTAGGGGTTGACACTACTTCATGTAAAAACCACAGTAGATTCAAGTGGTGGTGAGATGGCTACTTCTAGAACTACGTACGCCTAGACGATTCGCCACTTTAGCATCGTTAAACTAACGAACTCCTCCTATAACGCTAGTAGGGGGACGCCGGAACCGCTCCTGCCATAACCTTGCGTCGGAGGCGATGGTTTGTAGATATAGCTAAAAAGGAGAGTACTATATATAGCTCTGAATAGTACTGTGGTTTTCAGCGTAAGTTTCGTGAACCGAGCAGGGGGGCCCTCGGCACTAGAAGATTCTATTTTGGCATACAAAGTGCTTGAAAACGACCAAATCAGCAAATAGGATACGTGCATTTACAGACTAAGCACGAGCCTTACCCTCTTGCCTGATCCCTCGGTTGACAAAATATACGCTGAAAACCACAGTATAAAGTCTTACCAAGCATAGCTACTATTATAGCTTCGCTAGTACTTATCTCTTATAAGTATAAATAATCTAAAACTCCTTATAACCCTTATAGGTTAAACTAAAGTATTGTTTTATAACTTTAAAAATTACAGTATCTAGATAAAAAGCTACTAGTTATTTAACTATACTGTAGTTATTAAATAGCCTATTATTTATTAAAAATAAATAATAAAAATTTAATTAAAGAATTAATTAGATAATAGACGTATATATAAAAAGAATATAAAAGTAAAAAAAAATTTATATTTTATTTTATAATTTTAAAGAACTTTAAAAAAGTATTTTTTTTATTTATAAAAAGCATATACTACTTTATATATAGTAAATTACTAAAATAAATTATTATAAACTAGTTCTAAAGTAGAACTATAATAGGTATTAATAATATTATTAGTTGTCGGTTGACTTGCAACCCACGGTTCGAGCAACTACAGACCAACAAGGTTGATTGCAGACGCCTGTCGTGCGAGGATGCGAAGAGAGTATAAGGCAGTGGTCTCAATAATTATTAATTATTAAGCCTTAACAATTAATTATTAAGAATTTCTCATATTATTAATATGAATTAGACTTTCTAATTCATTATTATATTAATAATTTTTGTAACAAGTACTCTATAATTCGTAGAGTAGTAGATTTTGCAAAGTGGATCTCAAGAAGAACTTGAGCAGGCCTTAGGGGAGCTCTTTATAGATAAGGAAGGACGCAAAAGAAATCTGTAAAGGCAGTAGGAGCTCCAGGCAAACTTCATGACGTCGTTGTCTCGATTAGATCCTCTAACGAGCGCTACAATCTCTTTGTTGAATGGGCTGGCCGTATGATACCTATGGATAATGACACTAGGTGGAACTCCTATGAGCTGATGTGTGAGGTGGCTTTATTACCAAAAGTTAAGACTGCCATTAAGAGGTACCAAGAGGAGTTCTACACTGAATTCAGCGACGGAGGACTTCTAACTCCATCTGATTGGGACATGTTGAAGAACGTCG
>KZ805919.1:0-10621 GCA_003073855.1 Periconia macrospinosa
TGTAAGCCCAGGACACCTACAGTCATGTGATGCACCACTGACTAATCAGTCCTCTTCTACATGTATATTAGCCTCACTCTACCATACTCAAGAATAGAACAAGAAAAAACCTACTGCTTACAATTGTTCTCCGAGAAGTTTACCGAACAGGCGATCAAGACATCTCTTTCAAGGTTGTTGGGGAAGCGTACGTGGAGGGTTTAGACAAGCTCAGGTTGCTCCAGAGCATTGAGACATTCATGCTAGTGTAGTGTACTATGCAATATGTAATGGTACTAAGAATAGATTAGCGTGTTAATTTTCTGTAGCTATATAGAGGCTTAGTGCCTCCACGGTCACCTCTATACACCTGCGCGTCTTGTATCTACCTTTCTTCTTCATCCTAGTGTAGCTGAAATAGAGCCGACCTATCCCATCAACACTCTACGATGCGGAAGCCCGAGCCCGTGGCAAAAAGATAAGAAGGGTTCGAAACTTGGAATACGCCAGCGCTAAAAGAAGATACTCAAATAAATGCAATAGTAATATAGAAGATTCGTGCAAACAGCGAGTGCCAGTTGTGTATATGTGATATGAGGTTTAAACGATTATGCGTAATCTAATATTTACGGCGCGGGGACAGATTAGTGGTAACTTGTGTTAGTTCAGCAGCGTAAGTAACAACCGTGCAAGTGGACGCTGTAATGATTGATGAGTAATGCACACAGGGGTTTTTGCAAGCGCAATGAAACGGCGATCTGCTAGAGCCACCTAGGAAAAGCGCATACTAAGCGAGACAAGGGTGCGCGTGGGATGAAAGCGGAGCGGCGTGCAAAAACCGGAAACCGCAATTGCAAGCTACTGTAATTCTCAACAAGTTGATAAGAAAATTCACAAGTTATATTGCGCGCTGCCTTGTACTGTATCCACTAACTAACGATCCAAATTCTAGACGAATCGGACCCATATTGGTGGAGTTGTGGTATAAATCTAAACTTATTGGATGTTCCCTTTGTTATGCCGATGTAAGCCACAACCTCCATCTATCACGTGGAAGTAGTGTGGCTTTTGCTTACATATGTAATATATATTACTGATTACGTGTACATTCAATGGATTGGACGTTATCTCGCTTAATGTAGGATGTACTGATCGGCGTGGCGATATTGCATGATTCATCTTCTTTTAATCGCCATATGGCTGATACGGACTATTGCCGAAATGGTAAAGCTGAAAGGAGTTATATACTACTATCAGCTTTCATATGAGCATGAAACTGCGCAATTCGAGGGCTCTACACGGTATGATTCAAATTGCTTTTACATACTATCTGTGTAAGATTTGCGTTATTGCAACGATAAGCGTTGTAATTTTATATATAGTAGTAAAAAGTATGTAAAAGAAGACCTGAAGTTGATAATGGAAGCGGCAGTAAATAATATTTGAATGCGTGAATGTTTGTATACAGCTGCAAATCGTAGGTACCTAGTAGCTTGCTCGCTACATAGTGATGTTCGTTACATAGTGAGGGATAGTACTTGTAAATTACACTTTACCACATGTAGTAGGTGGGGCTCTTGGCGTTTTCTATAAACTGGTGTTGCAGCCGCGTGTAGGGGTGAAGCCGCATTCGCTAATGACTGTACCAGGGCCCCTTCATTATTTCTTGCGCAGAAATGCCAAGACTTTTCTTGTAATAGGCCGGCAAACCAGTACCGTCAACTACATAGCATAAAGCTCTTCTCAGGTCTAGATCAGAACCGTGCTTGTAATAATCACGTCGCATATCCGCTAGGGGGTTGCCATTAGCTGTAGTAAGTGCCGTAGGCGCAGGTCTTCGGGCAGTCATGCCTATGTATAATCTCAAGAAAGGACTGAAGTAATTTACGCTGCTTAGGCTCTTAAGGTGACCATCAACCTTAAGCCAGCCGCATTGCGTTCCGCGGCATGCCTCTTAAAGTTACATATGTAGCCTTCTATCAATCCACATCCCCAGCTAACGCAGAGCAGGCTGCTTGCCCTCTCCTGCGGCGATGGGCAGGATTGTGTAGGAGTCATTCACTATAATAGAGGGGTTTAGTCCTCCTCTGCGCTTGGTGAGGTGTATCAATTCAGTCTTCTCTCGGGCAGAGGTAACCATATTCCTCTCACCCCACTCATATAACTACTTACATTGATAATTATAAGATATCTAAGCTTGTAGTATTATAAGGAAGCAACTAAAGGGATAATACAGCTAAGGATAAGTTTGCAGTCGTTAAAGAGAGACGTGGCTCACGATAATTTAGGGGGATACTTCCAAAGGTTGGTGGTGAGGGGCACCCTGGTTTAGCGTGCACGTGATTCGTAGGATTGTTGTAACCATACCGTGACTTTTGTTGCCACCTGGCAAAACACTTATTACATTATTAATTAATCTCAAAAAACCCCCACAATCGATTTCGACGCAACTCCACACGTTTCAAACGTTCGAACCCTTCAGTATCACCTCCCGATCAACAATACCGTCGAACATAATCCCTCACTCCCCTCATTTGCTCCAACCACCCCTCGTTTTCCTTGTTATCGACAGCAGGTGGTGGGCAGTGGGTTATTGGTAGTGGGTTGTTGGCAGTGGGTTGTTGGCAGTGGGTTGTTGGCAGTGGGTTGCTGGCAGTGGGTTGCTGGCAGTGGAATTGGAGAGGGAAAAAGCTCTAATTTATAATGTATTTACCGTGAATTCGTTGAAGGAAGGCAGAAGGATCTATGATGCCTTCATTCGCAACCCACCGCGGTGCCAGTCAGGAATGAATGGCCTGGCCACACAGGCTGGGTGCGTGGGTCACTGTTGAGGGTATCAACACTGGGTAGTGGAAGGCAGAAGGCAGAAGGCAGAAGGTGGATGGTGGATGGTGGTGTTGATTTAAAAAATCGACTGGGCCCAATCTTGGGTTGAAATACAGGGCAACACTGATGCCCTTTCACCACAACCACATGTTTTATTACTGTGCGACGACGAGGGATAGCACAGAGGCCTTATCAAGGAAACTAATCGACGCAAATTTGAGAGTTGGTTCAGTGTACAGGGCGAGGAGGAGCTCAGTGAGTGGCGCGTTACTATTGCAGAGCGTCTCCGGCGTTGGCGGAAGTATTAATTCTGAAAGGGCGTATCTACTGGCGCAGGGACTTTGGAGAATATTAACAATCAATACTCTCTTAATTTTATACTCTGAGGGAGAGTGTAAGGGAGTGTTGAGGGAGTCCTAGGGCGTACATGTGATGGGCTGATAAACCTTGTCAGCGTTTACCATCACAACTCCACCAACTTCCCATATTTTGGAGAGAGTTTTGGGTGTTGTGTTGTGGTGCGCTGTTGTACGACGAAACGTTACTGTTGGCACGCACAATCATAGCGTCACTCATCGAGAGGCCTACCCAGAAACCCACGCGCAAGAAGCATCTAATTTAACTATTCTCTGGGATAATCTAACAATGTCCTAGTGGATGCGTTACGTCCGGATATTTATTGTTATAGCTATAGTTGTCGCTCTAATTATTTTATGGGGTATTCTAGTTTCTTTTACTGGTGCTTTATCCTAGATCGAGACGCTAGCGGATAATGTTAAATGGCTAAGATAGCTTTTAAAGCTACCTAAATGGCTCCTTAGTTTTATACAAGGTGTTTTGCCTCCAGCACTTCTTGCCACCCTATTCGTATTGCTCCTAATCTTGCTACGCTTCCTAGCAGAAATAACTAGTACAACAACAGCGGGCGAGAGAGAATTGCTAGTTCAAAACTTTTATTTTGCTTTTGTCTTTGTTCAATTCTTTCTTGTTGTATCTATCTCCACAGGTATAACATCCACGCTAGAGAAGCTGTTAAACGACCCCATTAGCGTTCCCTAGACCCTTGCAGAAAATCTCCCACGAGCGGCAAATTACTTCTTCTCTTACATATTAAGTATTAGTTTAGGAACGCTTCTGCAGGTCAGCAATGTTATCTTTTTACTTTTTAGCCGCCTTTTAGATACAACCCCCTAAGAGAAAGTTTTAAAGGTGCTTAGTCGCCCAGGAATCAACTAGGGAAACATAATCCCAGTTTACACAAACTTTAGAGCCATCAGGATCATCTACTTAGTTGTATCGCCACTTATTATAATAATAATGTTGATTACCTTTTGTTTGTTCTGGCTCACTTACCGATACTAAATAATATGCGTCTCTTATGCTAAGGCCGAAACCAACAGATTAATCTTCCCTAAGGCCATTAATTAACTAGCTTGTATTTTATAAAGCTTTGCTTAGTCGGCCTGTTTTTGCTGCAGGAAGCACCCCACAGTAGTTGAGCATGTTTTCCACATGCTATTATTATAATTGTTATAGGCGCGTTTACAGTGCTGTTCTAGATCCTACTCAACCGGGCTTTTAGCCACTTTTTACATACCTACCTATTACATTTAAAGATGAGGCGGTAGAGCATAATAAGGAATTCTAACGCGCCTAGGCTTTTCGGTGGAAGAAGGAGGACGACGAGCACGCTTCTCTCACCCAGTCACTTAACACAGGACTAGGGCAGTGTAAGAAATCCGAGCGCTGCGAATCTCAGCTTATAAACGAAAAAGACTGTCGAAAGTCCAAAGGCTATCAAAATGAGACAGCTTAACGGCACCCTAACCCCCGAAAGCTCCCAGCCTGCACCAGAGAGCCTAAAGCCTATTTAACCCCGTGCATCCATAGTCACGTGGCTGGCCTCACATATCTTTAGATGGCTCATTGTGCGCGCAACGCTCGCATTCCCTACGCTAACCGTAGCCGGGCGCTTAAGCATGTGCTTCCCGTCTTATCTCACGACAACCGTATTCGCACGAACTAGTTACAGCTAGCAAATGCAACCGTTGGATTCTGACCTCGTAAGTTAGTTGTTCATCAAAGTAGGTTTCATTATGACATTGCTGTTGGATCGTCTGAGCATATACGTCAATGCCGCACCTTGACAGTCTCGAGTAACAGTACTACCCTAGGATGCCTACCATATGCGGCTAATAAGAGCAACGTTTTCAACTGTAAATGTCCTCACCACCTTGTTGTGCCTTTTGGACACGGCTGCGGCTAGATGTCTGCGCCTTTCTCTAGCAGTTGCTATATTACATTCTAGGTGTAATTGAATTAACCTTTTGCCAAAGCCAATTCCAACGCATCAGGTGGTTTATCATGTCCATTGCCTACTGCAATGTTCAGTGCTTCCTAGAGGTAACGTGCATCTGCTTATAACGGAACAACTAACTTAACTACTGTAACCAAGCATCTTGTAGTTACGTCACCTACGTAAGAACTTTTCAACTGCTTTTAAGTTACTTGTCTAACTTGGGAGGCCCGCACGATACTGGAGCCTCCATGGATTTCAATATTAGAACGATAGAGGTGTCTGTCCGTATAATCGTGAAGGGTTTTGTTGACCCTTATTCTGGGGGAAGTGTGCGCGGCGGCATCACAAAAGTGGTTTAGCGATGAATCTGCCAACATTGCTTGAGAGCTAGCGGTCGAAGATCTTATAAGAGTCGTTGGGCAACAGGCCCGCGGCGTGGCGGGGGTGAGAAAGATCGGACGGTACAGTACGAGAAGAGGAGGGGAAACTATCAGAGATGTTACAGTATATAACTTGAGGTTTCAATAAGGAAAATACATCCGTTGGAACTTAGCTAGTATGCAATTAATAACTCTGTTGGCGGCGATTGTTTGTTACCCTCCTATTAAGTAACCCTTTACCCGTCACCACCCACAACTTAAGTCAAGGAAAAACAGGGCGATTGACTGGCATCGTCATGGAAGAGGACGCAAATCCGGAGGATGCCATCACAAAGGGAATCAAACGTAAGTATGCTGCTTTCCTCGCATGTGGATTTCGTTCAAGTTCTGCTCAATACCCTTTAAGTTAGCCATTTTCTCACCTTGATCAGCTAGTCGGTTAATCTAGGCGATTGCATTTGCTTCGGCGACGATACCTGATAATTTTCCAACTATGTTGACCGATGGAATTTGGTTAAGAGCTTTTGGATAGATCCAAGCTCATCTTGAATATTACTGAGGTGCTTGATTTGATTCTCGATGAGAAATTTCGTGCTCCACGCGATGACTTTTCTAAAGACCTCGCATTGATCTTGTACCTCAGGTGAAATTTTTTCTAAACCACTGGAAATCTTCTCATGTTGCTTCAAGCGTTCATCTTCCCGAATGGTAACCATTGTATCGAACTGTAGGTTATCCATTCAGTCGTCGTCCTGTTTCCTGTCCGTCCATCTTCCCCCTCCTTGTACTTACTCCCTCTTCTACTTTTTCGTGGATTTCTTCTGCCCCTTGAGATGATAATATGTTCCTCTATTATCGCTTGGGTTATAATCCCATTTCGCTTAGATTGGGGGCCAACGGGGCGTAGGTTAAAGGCGTAGGTTCTCCATTGCGTTGAAATGTCGTTTCTGAGACACGTCGGCAACTAGACCCTCCCCTGCAGTCCCGTCCGTGCGGTGATTCGGTGTCAGCGAGACGTAGACTAGGGAACAAGCTTCAATCCCGCCCCAGAATTCGAATGTCAGTTCCATTCATATCACGATGAAACGTGACGATTACAAAACGGAGACGCACATCAACAACACTTCAAAGGGTAAACACCCAGCGGTTGCGGGGAAACGGGAGCGGGCCGGGGTTGGAAGCTATTGGCTGGGCTACTACTTGGCCAACTACCTGGTTATGCAACAGTAAGCTGTAATTTCCCGCGACTTCAGTCAAATCAGCGCACAGTCACGGTATTGATAGCAACATGAACGATAATATTGGTGTGCCGTCTCTTCGCTAGTTAACTATATGTTCGAAAGTAAAGCCAAATGCGAAAAACCAGGAGGAGTGAGAAGCTAAAAGATGAAAGTAACAAATGAATGCTTCGCAGTTTTCAATCAACGGATGTCTTGCTGACCCACCTGGGGATCAAAGTAGAAATACCTGCGTTTTTCTTTTCCGGGTAATCCTGGAGTAGACCATTCCGAGATCCCTGTTTTTGGGTCGTAATGATCGTGTGTGGAGGCAAGACGCTTGCCACCCCCCCCCCCCCTGGAAGATTAATAACGAAGGAGAGCATTATAAATCCCGAAATATTGCCTTAAATCTCTTTTTCCATCCTTAGAATAGTTGAGAGAGGCGTTCGAAGATCTTTAATACCGCGTATGAGGTCGCATTATTACACATAGTAAGGTTGAATGTTTATGGAGGACAGACGATCAAGCAACTGGGTCATAACCTCGGTACTGTTATTAATTCCTTTAAGAAGCACAGACTGGTTACGGACAATAACTCTGTTCGCAAAAAGATAATCGGCAGACTGTTTTGTGATCCAAGTGATCTCCCTGGGATGGTTAAAATGCGTGTGAAGACAGACTTTCTTGCCTATTTGTCGCCCTTTATTTAATAAAGCGATAAGCTCGTCGGTCCAGGGATCCTTTGGCTGGATTCGACCCGGAGAAACCACTAGCCCTTTGGTGGCAATGCGAAAACGACGGATATATGGGATGTTTAAGAGACGTTCGCTAAGAAATTTTAATGCCTCTGGCTGTAAGTAGAAGTAATCGCCTCTAGAGACGACGATATCTTGTAAATCTAGCCTGGTTTTGATGTAGGAGAGAATCGTTTCCTAGCGTTTACGGCTTGGTTTCTGGGGTCTCTTTCCGACTGTAGATGTGTCGCCGCCCACAGCATATAATCGCGTACAAAAACGACAATACACTGGATAGATGGAGGTGACAAGAAACAAGGCTCTTCCATGATACCGATGAATCAGTCCTGGGATCGGGCTGTCTGCTTCTTCATAAAGACTATAAGAGTTAACTTTGGATGGTCCTTTAGAGTTCCAATTGCAGAAGGGAGGAATTGGCGTCTAATAAGATCATCTAAGGGATTGCTCCAGTTGGTCAGAGAGAGAAGGTGCGGGGTGATTCGGTATAGGTGCGTTTTTGAGACCGTCCAAGGCATCTTGGATGAAATCCCATTTAGTTTTGATGGGAGACCCATTGTTGGAAGGAGTGAGATTATTTAGGATAACAAGCTCTCTAGGTTTTTTTGCCTAGAGATGGAATTGAAAAGTTGCCATTGGTGGTCTTTGAACAACTCTGAAGGGATATCCTTCTACCTCGGGATGTGGCGCCAATACGGCTTCTGGGGCAGGGTCGAATTGAACCGAGACTGGATGTGGAAGACGGATCGGACAATGGAACAAGACGAGCGTAGAAGAGCCATGTTTTCGAGAGAATGCAATAAAAGTCCCGGATGGAAGAGAGAATTCGTATACACTTTATCAGCACAACTCGAACTGCGGTGAGCAGCACCAGCGTCTAACGATGCCCAATAACCGGTAATGTAGGACAGCCAAACCATCTTGAAACAACCCTGCATCTCGAAAGAGATTTGGGATGCAGAGGAAGAAATAGACAGAATGCTAGTGGCGTACTGTAGTCGAATTGAGATTGTGCAACTGCACGAAGGGCGCGAAGGTACACCTTAGTAGAGAAGTGAGATTATATTAGAGCCCTCGAGGAAAAAAGGCACAGTTTCCGCGGATGGTGGGTAGCGCCTACTTTGGTGGTTGCGCTACAAAACAAAGTCATATTCCTTTCAACTGCGCTAACTACAGGTGTTTTGCAAACACTTGAAGTCGTATACGACACCGTGATACAGTACTGCTCATCCTAGTACATACAAGTACATACGCCTCGCTTTCCACGTCAGATGGCCCGTGCATCGTGATACAAAAACAATAGATCATCCTTGTCGTTTCGACTTACTTGTATTTATCATGACGTCCCCTCGGCCCCCTTTTATCCTGCCCCTCATCTACGCTTGTCCCATCTCACGGTCATTGCCAGTCAGAGGTATGCAATTGAACAAGAGCCAATTAGTACTCCACCATAGTCCGCTCCATTGCCTGCGCCTTCATGTTCGACGAAAAACACGGCAGACCGTCCGCAACATTTTGGTTGCCTAATGCCACGTCGATATGTATGACAATGCAGCGCGATGGGCGCCAAACCTTCGTTCCCCTATTGGCACTTCGGGACCAATGCATTTTGGTCCCGAGAAGGACCCAGTCCAGTGCGGAATCGGCACCGGACCGGACCGACCGGAGGTGAGAGAGTGCATGCGCATGCGCTTAGGCCCCTGGCTAAGCGGTACATGACCCCCCTGCTCGGAGCTTGGCAAGCCTCGTTACAGTACTTTGCCTACAGCAGCAGAGGTAACTAGTTTGATCTTCCGCGACAAAACACAAAATGCCATGCGCTAAACGCAGATTGGAACACTTTTTTGCACTGCGTCGGCCCGATCTTTTCGGTCCTTAGCTGCACGAGGAGGGCTTTATGTAGTTTACGAACTCTCTTTGTAGGTCCGAGGCGGTTCTGCATGTAGCTCGGCCTTTAAGTCTACCCGTCTTCCTATATCCTAGAGGTCTTGGATTTAGTGGGCGGTTTTCTCCAGAATCTGTACTAATTAGCAACTCTACAGATACAAATATATGTGTGGGTGGTAGTGTAAATGTAGGGTACCTTTTTCTAGTCCGGCCTCCATAGAGCGATAGGGAAAAGAACCAGGCACACAAAGGTACCTGTCAGTATAAATGCCCAATACAAGCGATGAATTATAGATTGGGCCCAGTCGATGTTTTGACGTGCACGCTAGACTGACTAGAAAGTGCTAGGAACCAGCGATAGATACATCAGGGGCCTTCAGCGGCCTTCTCTTCAACACGAACGCGTTTTCGGGCTGCAGCTTGATTATTCACTAGTTACTCATTTTTGTACCTATTGCTTTCATTCGATAGTTGTCGAAGGATATGCGGAAATAAGAATCGAATAATTAGCCTAGCAATCGCGAGTGAGTGACTGTGATCTAGCGCTGTTGGGTAAGCGATTCCACCCTTTAACTTATTATCTTTGCTACAAAGGTAGCTAGCTAATTACCTATCCGCTTGGTACAAGGGCAACAACATAGTTACGCCTGAGCCTGCAGCTTGCTGGTTCGGGCCATAGGTTCGTGGTGGCAGCTCGAACACACGAGGCCATCTGGCGACGCTGCACGCTCCACTGCTGGAGAAAAAAAAAAAAAAAAAAAAAAAAAAAAAAAAAAAAAAAAACTAGTTACATAACTTACTTAATTAGCCCTTCAAAGAATAAGCAAAAAGAAACGAAGAAGGCGGTCGAAAACAAAAAATTGGAAACGATTGGGGTATGAAGCTAGCGCTGAAGCTTGGCGCCACCCAAAAAAAATTGGGAAATGATGCTCTCTCCCAGTGCTGTATTCGGTACTCAGTACTCAGTAATGGGGTCTTACTGAGTACTGAGTATACTGAGGAAACCATTACCGAGTACTGAGTACTGAGTACTGAGTACTGAGTACTGAGGTTACCGAGAAAGTTACTGAGGTTACTGAAAAGTTACTGAGTACTGAGGTCGTATATACAGTGTGATATCGCCACCCGTCTCCCAAAATTGCCTCTACTTTTCTGCTACCTGTAGATATTAATAAGTAGAGGTTTAAAACCGTAAGATTGACCACTCACCTTGCTGTCTTCGCCTTCGCCTTCATCTGGCATATCAATGTTGAGTTGATAAAGCCAGCCCTTCCTTTG
>KZ805920.1:0-10577 GCA_003073855.1 Periconia macrospinosa
GAAGTAAGTACCGACTAGGACCAACCTGCGCTTCGCCCCAGTCCACGCTGAGCCAGCGGGTATAAGCGACCTGCCGCCATAGCAAAGTTGCTAAGCTGCTGACGGCGCCCAAGAAAAGGAGCGTTTTGAGTTGATGACGCAGTTTGTCTAGTATAGCGAGCCACTCGGCTACAGCATAACAAGTCACCAAGTTGAAGCGTGGGAAGGCCATCGACTGGGGTATTACCAGTGGTTTGGTCAGGACATAGCGAGCTAATCAGCTTGAGCCAAGCTGATGACAATACTGGCTCGTTGAAACGCCGATATCGAAACATGACGCTCGTCACTTTTTCTGCACGCAGTGGTGCTGGCGTCAGCACGCAATCAGTAGACCACCGGCAGTACAGAGAAGGCGAAGGACCGGACGAGCATTTCCAATGCTGTGGATCCACACTGGTGGAAGACCATGTTTCGAGAAGCCACACCCACAGGCTGACCATCCAATCCATCCAATGTGTGCGATCTAAGCAAGCTAGGTGATGGCTATGACTTCAGCGGTACCTGTAATACTTACAAGGTGAGAGAAAAAACGAACGAGCAATAAAGGCGGCCTGTGCAGAAACGTTCGTATATGTAATAGGTAATCACAAACAGACAGAGCACGTACCCATCAAGAGTGTCGCGGCGATGGCCAGACGCGATAAGCAATATGCCTTCCGCCGCTGATCACGACGTGCGCTATCGACTTAGCTCATGGCTGTCTCCCGTCGGACACCCGAATATTGCGCATACATCGTTCTCAGCGCGTGGTCTAGCTGCGAGTCACACTTACAACGCTTTGGACACTTATTTTTGCTAGAGAATATACCAGTCAATGTGAGTGCCTCAAATGCAGTCTGTGCGTCATAGAGAGGATCGTGTGCTTGTAAGTAGGACCGTGCACGGTCTACAGATGACGATTCGAAGCTCCGGGAAATATTGGAACAGTGAAATGATGCTGTAGCGCGTCGGTGCGCATGCCCCCACCACAACCTTTCCAACCGATTTGCAGCTCCGCGATAGCTGTACGTACAAACTGTAGGGGTCACATTGGCTTGGGATCGCTTGCCCCCGCAACTCCAGCCCCACTCGCTCCAAAGTTCTGCCTTGGACTTTATAGTCCGTACAGGCGGAAGCCGCCGTACATGGCAATCCTCTACGAGTAACGTCGTGCCGCTGCCACGGAAGCCTTCTCACGCACTCCAGTTTCGAACTCAGTGGAGTGAGGAGGATGGTTCCGGGTGGCATCCTCACGAAACTGAAGTCTTCCGTTGATTCTGCGGCGAGCATAATCCCAGCAGGCGGCCCGAAATGGGAGATGGTATCGGCGGGAGATGCGATGGTCCGGATACGCCTTGTCGAGGATGACGTCCTGAGTTTTGTAGTTGGCCCCGTTCACCAGTTTCAACCCTTGGTAAGAATTCTTGGTGACGACGACAGGCATACCTGGCACAAACATGAAGATGGCTGGTACCGGCGCACTGCTGTCGTCGCCATAGCTCAAGATCATGAGCACTTCCTCTTCCGTCGGCTGGCCATTTTTCCATTTGTGCTCGGAGACAAAGATCCGCAGCTGCGCCTGATGTTGCTTGTGGAAGGATTTTTTTTTGGGGTTTGGTTAAGCAAGATCATGGTCGCTTTGAGACCGTCAGAGTAAGGTCCGTCCCTACATAGTGAAAAACCCGGTGTGCCGAAAAAAGATGATTTTGATAGAAAAGGCTCTTGTGCATAAAAAGGCATAATATGAGAAACTAATTGATAACTTTCGATGACATTTAATTGTCATTGTGGTTGGTTGAAGAAAGGATATTGAAAAGAAAGTCCACGATTCTCGCGATCTTATTGGTCGTTTTTGGCATGCCAGATTTTTCACAACGTAGGGACTGTCTTTACCCGAAAGAGAAATCAGACAAGTGAGAGAACTTACAAGAGAAGAATGGCTGAGGCTGGCTTGAGACGCAGGAGATGAAGCGACCGAACAATGTTTTAACTGAACACGGGTGGGTAGAGGGAATGAATCATTAGGGAGGCATTCGGTACGATCCTTTGCAACAAGCCCCCCGAACGTGATATCACCAAAGATCTTCATCCAGTGGTAGAAGCCATTACCGCTTTACTGCAGATGGCGACATGGAAGAAACCGGAAAAATGAGGGAGAACAAGAGAAATGGATATAAAAACCATTCTCGAAGCCGTGCGGTTCGATATACATTCAGGAAACGTAGAGGCCACAGAGAACGCAAAGAAAGGAAACAAGATCAGGAGTGAAGTGTAACATTAACTATCATTTTGTCTTTGAGCTCCACTTTGACCGTTTGTTTAAGCATGGAAACAACAAGCTCGTTCGTTTGCTACAATCACGGCGTCTACATGCCACCACCATTCTTTTCTCAAGTCAAAGTACTTGGATCAGCACTTTTTCTCCTTATGAAAGGGATACGCGTAGATCAGCTTTCCGCCACATTGCAGAGCATCTTGGGCACCAGGGGCCCTCTATAGACGATGGCAATCTTGTAGTCTACGAGCCTAAACGCATGTTACTTTGTGCTGTACGAGCGGTGCAAAGCCGCATATTCCGCAAGGTGGCAAGAAGCAGTCATGGTGATGGTGATTGAAGATGCACAGTGGCATTGACATGGCCGCAGGCGGAGAGCACTGCATGCTCTACGTACGCTCTCATTACCAACAACTGCTTACGCTTACACTTGTGGTTGTACTGGACTTTCCAGGTCATCGCTATCATCCATGCTTATGGTTGTTCCCGACTTCTCGGTCATCAACACCGCCCATGACACGAAAATCAGCTGCAGATGACAGAGAGTACGCAGTTGTGGACGGGAGAAAAACACAGCTTCTGCCCCCAGGGCATCATTTCCATTCCGCGTCTTCAACTGGTGGATCCGTCCATAAAGTGCCGGTGCTTGCGCTACCTGGCTGTATGCGAGTTTGCACGCCCTGAGCCTTCGGTGCGGCGGCTCACTGCAGAGTTTTTCATGGACATGGGAAGGAAGAAAGGCGGTCATCTCTAACCAGCCCTCTGGGCCATGCTCTGAATATGCTTACGCTCATCGGAATAATCGTCGTCTACATGGTACGCCTGCATCAAGTGCCGTCCCATCGGCCTCCCGGATGCGGTTTCGTACGCAGGTTACACCCGAACATTGCATGAAAATGCCTCATAGTCGTTTGGGTCCAGGGACGAACGCAATGCTCGAGGCATTGATTTCGCTGGACAAGGCCATCTTGGATCCGGTAAGCAGCGCTCCGCACAGCGCAGATGCGAACGCAGACTCACTGACAGACCGCAGCTGCTCCAGAGGGAGGCTCCTCTCCACGATCGACTGGTCGGGGCGTTGGCCTGCGGTGACTCCCCCGAGCGGCAGGCCGTCGAGATCTGCAGAGGGATGCCAGGCCTGCGAGTTCTGAGAGATTCCCAACCCAACCTCGTCGAGCTGCTCCGAGCACATCAGAAGATGCTGCTCGCGACGTCGGCCGTTGGCGTCTACCCCACGAGCCGCTACAGCCTCTGCGCCACGGAAGCAACCGTGGTGGCGCTGAAGCAGATCGAAGCCGGCCAGACGATCGACGAACTGCAGGGCTTCCTCGTGCCTATCGATGAGGCGCGGCTCCATGGGTTAGAGGCTGCTCAGCGCACCAATTCGGTCATGACTGTGGGGAAAGCACCGCATCTGCTGGTCGGACCGCTCGCGCGGGTGAATCACGACTGCGAGGCCAACGCGGAGTTTCGGGCAGTCAGGAAAAAGCGGCTGGTGAGCATGGTCGCCCGGAGACGGATCAGGCGAGGCGAAGAGGTTACGGTATTGTACCAGGGACACTATTTTGAGGAGAACAACGAGGGTTGTCTGTGTAGCTCGTGCGAGGCGACGTGGTCCAACGGCTGGCGCGCCCCGGACTCTCGCGCAGCAGAGGGTCCACGACAGACTCGCAGCTCCCTCCGAATGTGCGCGCAGGCGAGGAAGGGCAGAATGATCTATGCGTACCGCTCTCCAGGGAGGAGGGCCGGCGGAGGGCGGCAACCTTACGACCATCTGAGTCTCCCCGCGGACGTGCTGGCGATCACGTGCAGCGGGTGCGGGGTGCGCGTCGCATGGTGCCGCATTCCTGGATGGTGCGCTTGGTGTAGTTTGCGGACGCAGGTAGTTTCGCGGGGGAAAGACTGGCTTCTGCTGGTTCGTGGTGCGGACGGGCTGTGGACTCCTGAGCCGGTCGAAATCCACGGTGCTGCTTCAAAAGACCATCCGAGCATCGCGCCGTACGGAGACAAGGCGTTCCTGATGGCATGCAAAAGCACGCTGGACGAGTCCGTTGTCAGAGTAGCCGGCTTCGCCGTGTTTGCAAGGGGGCGTCGAAAGTGCGCGTACGTCTTCATGGAGCTGGAAGGGGATTCGTTGAAGAGCGACCTCGAGTACGAGAGGGATCGATGCCGCGGATACATACAGGAACACGGTCCGCTTCGGTGCACGTGGACTGAATTCGTGCGGCTGGTGGGATACAAGATCGCGTGCAGACTGGTGAGCGGATGTGAAGAGGGCAGGAGGTTTGTGGAGGAAAAAGAAGCTTCCGCAAAGCCTCGCAGTCATACCCAGGAGCTAAAGCATCTG
This sequence comes from Periconia macrospinosa, assembly GCA_003073855.1. Classification (NCBI taxonomy): domain Eukaryota; kingdom Fungi; phylum Ascomycota; class Dothideomycetes; order Pleosporales; family Periconiaceae; genus Periconia; species Periconia macrospinosa. The sequence continues at coordinate 4,641 of KZ805920.1, forward strand.
AAGGACCAAATCGAGGCTCTGGAAGCTGAAAACAAGGCGCTGAGAACAGAAAACAGAGTGTTAAGAGAGAAGGCGACGCGTGCTCCTGCACAGATCATGGAAATATCGTCACCGCCGCAGATACCAATGTCTAGGTGCGTCTCGTGACATTTGTCGAGTTGTACCATCTAAAACGCTCAATCCTCGTAATCCTCGGTGGAACGAGAGCTGTTTGGCGATCTACGCTGGTAGGAGTTCGCTACGCGCAAGGCAGCGAGGCTTTGGCCGCGACCCCTCACTGGTAGTCGCACAGCATATTTGTTGTCATACCCAGGGCGCCCGAGTATGACAGTGTGCTACGGTTACACCTGCCCTCATCATGTATTTGACGCGGAGCTAGAAGCGTCGAGTGCCCGTTTAACCTCGAAAAAACGACCATGGATTACCCCAGGCGCTGGAAATGCAGAAACAACAGGCAGGGCCCTCCAAAGGAAGCTTGCATGGCTACGATTCACGATGTGAAGATGCCTCACGGGGCGATTTCTGCGAGATAGGCTTCATTGCCGAGTAGCACGCAGCACATGAAGGAACGAAAGCGAGGATAGAAGAGGAGACGCTTGTCATGCAAAAGTCGAGACGGGCGGCGCAAAAGAATTGGAGGCAGCCACAATCCACAAGGCGGCACCAGGCATAGACAGATATCGGTATCCATCACGTGACGTTTTTGCACCAGATCATGTGCTATATGTGGTCCTTTGAGCAATGCACTCGAGTACATGTTTTTCGTGCTCACAGAAAAGAGAACCACGAGACGTTCGCAAAGCTCACTGACAGGCTCCGACCCAGCACTTCACCTTGTTTTTGATGTATCCCATGCACCTGACTATTGCTTTTGCCTTTGTCTCGATCTATATGGTACACCGCTAGCGTGTTCCGTCCATACGGAACATGCCTTCCATTTCGATGCACTCCAACTTGTTCGGCCCCGCCATATTTGGTAGTAATAAGCGACGCGACGGGGTATCTCTTCCAAGCGCCCAGTCCGAATCGGTATCTCCGCAAATTCGTCCTCTTATTTGCCGGATCTGTTCAGCAGGAGAATGCTGTTTGCATCGGGATCGGGCACTTTTCACGGGCGGTTTCGTTGCATACCTAGCAGACGTTTGTTCCTGCTTTGTCGTCGTGGACGAAATGCTCTGGTTCGAGTCCGCCCCCGCGTTTACTGTACGTATCTCTATTTCGATATTGCCGAAGAGTCCAGAGATCGCGTTGAAGGGCAAGCACTAGTTTCGGCTCCTGTGGCCCCCTATACAGAAGACCGTGATCATGTACTTCTGGCAACGTTCGGATAGCATGACCACCCTCATGTAATGCAAGCATGCTGCTTACGCTGACTCTTCATTGGATTCGGAGCACGAGGTTTGTTACTTATCTCTTCACTGGGTGCTCCATCTGGTCAACCTCAGTGTACCAGCGACACACTAGGATAGTAGTTATACGGTTAATCAAATTGCGGTTGCATCTCAGAACTGAGATATCGTATGACTTGCTGTAGGTCATAGCATACAAGCAGGGTTGAAGGTAAACTCGTCGCTGCTCGCCCACTCCACACTCCGTCTTCGTGGTTCGAACCTAACTCAACATGACTTTGAAGCCTAGATATGCGATGATTTGAAAATGTATGTACGTGTTCGGTAATGGGGCTGGTATCGAGATTCATAACCTTATTAGTTGATAAGCATGAACTTGGAGATCACATTAGGTAATAATCGTTCGCACCTATATTTGGGCTCAGTAAGCTCTATGGAGGCGCGTCAATGGCACCCCTTTGCAGTGCCATATCCCGTCATGTTCACTGTCAGAGGTTGCAAAGGGCATATTGTGAACCTGAAGACCGGAGGCAGGCTGACATGGAAAGAATCACAGATATAGAAAATGGAAACCGAGAGAGGTAGATCTTCAAACGGCAAAATCTATTTCGTATATACAAGGCGTGTACGTCATCCCGAACAGCAGTAAGTGACAATGTAGCTAACATACACGGTTGCACAATAATCAATTTAGTCTCAATACTCAATCTATTCCACTCTTATTCTTTTGAACTATGTCTGGGTCTTAACTACGCGAATAATTTTCATACGAGGTAATAGGTCTCTTGAACAGAGTTGTCAAACGTCAGGATGATCGCGATCCGATCCAATAATCGCACGTATCGGACTGTGCGGCGCAGTTATCGGGAAATCGCGATCATCGCCTTGGCAACCCATTGTCACGGAACCGTCCGGTGGTCAGTGCCGTCAGGGGTTAAGACCTGTCGCCTCTCCTTCTCTCTCCTCCATAGTAAATCGAGTATTCTAGGTCAACAACCTGTTCTGCTTCGTGCCGTCACACCTACACTCCAACGTGCAGAGCACAAAATTCATCTTTTTCGACATAAATATGGCTTCAGAGGCTGATGCTTCTCTGCTCTCGCTTGAATTAACTTCGTGTACTTCATCCACAGTCCATACTTCGAGAACGTCGAAAAGCCCTGTCGCAAAGTACTGCCGAGAGCCCGAAGAAGGAGAGCCGGAGCGAGATGGTTCCGGAAGGAAGTTGTACTATTGCCTCCACTGCAAGAAGTACAGATCAAATACAACCACCAATCTGAGGAGACATCTCTTCTCAGCTCACGGAATCGAAGTTGAAGCCTCTACGAGCCGTGTTAAATCAAACGCAAGCGAGACGCTCCATGAGCTGTGGGAGAAAGCATGTTTAGAAACGGACGTGTCTGAATTCGAGCGAACAGTTCTCCGGAAGTACCTTGATCGCAATGTCATCAACACGGCTCTTCTAAATCTCATCATTACCTTGAACCTCTCCTTCCGGATCGTTGAGCGGACGGAATTTCACCTCTTTTGCCAATCTCTCAACTTAGAGTCAAAATCCTTCGTCCCGTCAGCTCATTCCAAGGTGTACGCTAAGCTCGTCGATTCGTTTGAGAGCGAGAAGGATCTCGTACGGAAAAAGCTTCAATCAGCTATTTCATCTCTTCATATCTCTGTCGATATCTGGACAACGCCGAATTTTTACTCATGTCTCGCAGTGTGCTGCTCCTTTGTCGATCGAGACGAGCAGCGATTGACCCCACTACTTGCGCTACGAGAGGTGGAGAGCCATAGCGGAGAAAATCAGTGGAAAGCGCTACTTCCAGTTCTCCAGGATTATGGAATCGTACGCAGGCTCGGGGCCGTTGTCGGCGATAATTCGACAACAAACGACACCCTCTGTCGCACGATTTCACTGTACTTAGAGGAAGAAGAGAACATCGAATGGGACCCTGGCCATTGGCGTATCTGTTGTCAGGGCCATATCATCAATCTCGCTGTCAACGCATTTATGTTCACAGGATCGTGGGATGGTGAAGAGCTTGACCGTCTGGACTCGGTTGATGACATTCAGCTACAGCTTGAAGCGGAGCAAAACCCTCAGGGCGCCGCAATGGAGGATCTCGAAGTCCGAAAGCGTGGTTTTCGCCAAATGGGACCTCTAGGACAGCTTCACAACATTGCCAATCATTGTAGAAGCTCAACATCTCGCTCAAAGCAGTTCGAAACACTGGTTGGTCGCAAAATCCCTCTGGATAATCGCACTCGATGGAATTCTTGGTGGACAATGCTCGATATCGCTCTCAAACACGAATCTGGGATTGATCAGTACACTAAAGCTCACCTCGATACTCTCAAGGAAGACTTTCTGCAACCGCAACACTGGGAGAGCCTTCGTCAAGCTAAAGAGTTCCTCGAACCTTTCAACTCCGCGACTTTGAAGCTTCAGGGTGACCACTCGACGCTAGGAGACGTCCTGCTCACGATGGATGTGTTGATTCGACATATGGAGAACTCTCTCAAGCAACCGAGGCTAAATAAAGATCTCAAATGCCGGATAGAACACGCATGGGAGAAGTTCGACAAGTACTACAAGAAAACGGACACCTCGCCATACTACGCAGCAGCGCTCATACTTCACCCTTCTTGGCGCACAAGCTATATCAAGAAAGTTTGGAGGAAGGAGTGGCAAAGGCAAGCCCTCCAGGGTGTTAAAGCTTTGTGGGAAAGGTTTCGCGGTTCAATATCCGACAACATCAACACAAGGACGGAACTTGATGCTCATATCAACATGACGGAACCGAAGGAGCTGAACGAGTTTGATCGCATTGAGAGAGAGTTAAAGGCCAGGATAATCAGACCAAGGAGCAGAGATGAGTACGAAGAATACTGCAGTCGAACACCCTATGAAATCTCCTGTACACCTCTTCAATGGTGGATGCAAGACCAACAGCGTCAACTATACCCTCGATTATCGATATTTGCTGTCAACATACTATCCATACCAGCAATGAGCGATGAGCCAGAGAGGGTGTTTTCTGGAGGACGGAGGACTATGAGATGGGATCGGGGGAGGCTTTCTGTTGACACACTTGAGAAGACAGAGTGTAAGAAGAGCTGGGCAAAGAGTGGAATCTTAAAGGAGAACAATTAGGAATCAATTCTGTTAGTCCAGCAGCCTATGATCGCGTTAAAGGGGGTTGGTGGCGTTGGCAGGGGGGAAATTGAGTGGCTGACGGCGTATCGCTAATTATCGGATCGGATTGGATCGATCCTAAGTCGATCAGCCACAGTTACAGTAATTTATTTTCGATGATCGTTGCGATTTTTGACAACTCTGCTCTTGAAGTCGTCTATCATCTAACGTTCGATTTTCCTGAGACGTAGGAGCTCATTTCTGTAGATCTCTGGTTTTCGATCAAACCTTCAACACTGGCCATGGATTTCATGTGCTCCTTTCTGAGAGCTACGGCCATATAATAAAGCTCATCTATTTTTTTCATAGTTTCTTTCATGCCTCGAATCACACAATCCAAGTCTTTGCCAGCTGTCTTTGGGCGTTTGGCCTTCGTGTACGTCAGGGACCTTCCCTTCCTAATTGAACGAGCAGCTTACTTCTCTGGCTATAGCTTCTCCAATATCCAGGCATTCCTGTTCTGGGCTCTTCGTTGTAGACTGATGTCGCTTCTTTCCACGGCATGACTTATCTGCGGCCTCCAGGAACGAAGACGCACCACCACTCCCGTCCTTCGAACTCGGTACCGGCTATTTTGGAGTCAAGGCTGATCAAAACCAAGTAGCAAGCGCTACACACCTGGTCTTCAGCGTCTTCAGCATCTTCTATCGTCATAAACGGATCTTCTATCGTAGAAGTGTTCGAGGCTTGCGAGAGGCTCATTGTGAGAGATGTGACAGGTCAGTGTAGATGATTGATAGGGTAATGAAGTGATAAACTGAAATGAACGCTCCCTTCACGCTAAGAGAGCCTTTTATACTCCTTCGTTTGCTACTCAACCGCCACGCAAGCTCGAGGCATGCTTCCATTTTCGGCAGGTAAAGCCCATACCACGCGTCACTCCATCCCCTCTTACGCACTCCCATGCCACCCGGACATGCCCCTGTTGTTCAGGGGGGTATGATGCTGTGGCTGCCGCAACGAGAAGGTGGAAGGCTGATCTGATAGGTGTTTGCAGTGCCTACAATGCTCCACTAACTCATTATTCCGTGCCTCTCCTGTATCAAGCCAAGGCAGATTTATGCAGGGCCGACGGTTTTTCACACCTCCTTCATGTCCGCTACGCCTCAAAGTCTAGCAAGTGGTGGCCAATGCAGTGTCCACACAAGGATTCGTATCAGCAGGTACTTTTGAAGGGCACTATCGTCACCTACGGTGAGTGGTAATGGGGCCAGCTTCTCCAAGATATTGCACCACATTAGGTACGTGCCGGCATCAATTCCAAAGCAAGGTCTTCGTAAACGAAGGCGAGCCCCTGTGTGCAATCTATTCCCGCCCGAGGTAAGCTGGGATGCAACTTAACCTAGTCGCATTGAATGACCAGCATGAATCACCTACCGGTAACACCCTCTGGGA
>KZ805921.1:0-10543 GCA_003073855.1 Periconia macrospinosa
TAAGTATAAGTAATTAATAGTAGTAGTTGTAAGTGCGTAGTCTTAGCTAGACTAGTACTAAATATATATTAATAAAAAAAAAAAAAAAAAAAAAATTATTATTATTATTATTAGTAAAAGTATAAGTAAAAAAATAGAAATAAAAAGCTAAAGAGAAGGGTAAAAATATAAAAATATTAATATATATAGTAAGGAAAAAAGAAGGAAAAAAAGTAATATAGAGATGGGTTTTTATATATATTTTTATTACTCTAGTTATAAATTATTATTTACTTTTTTTTTTTAATATTATAGTAAAAAAAGTATAAAGTAAAAATTTTTTATATAGTTTTAATTAGGGACGTAGTAGTTAACCTATAATATCTTAATTATAATAATAAAAAAAAAAAAACGTATATATAAAGACTTTTATCTATTTTTCTTTATATAGAAATCTAAATATTAGTCTAATTACTTATTTATTTTTTATTTTATTTATATAGAAAGATTAGATACTATCTAATTACTTTTATATTATAATTTTTTCTAGCTCTTTTTATTTTAATACTTTATTTTATAAATTATATCTATTATTAAGATTAAAATTTAAGGCTAAAAATAAAGTATTAAAAAATTATATTTTAAAGATTTTTTAAAACGTAATAGACTAATAACTATAGATAGTTATTATATAAAATTAATATAATTAAGGTAAGTATACTTAAAAGTAAAGATTTAGATAAAGCTATTTAAACTATATATTATTAGTAGGTATATAATAATACTTTAATATTATAAAGGCTCTAAGATAAGTTAACTAAGCACTAGAATAAACTAACTACCTTTTTAATAAAGAGTAGCCTTATTAGAAAAAGTAATATAAAATACTAAAATATAAAGTTAAAATTTAGAAGCTATTTTAGTATAGGAGAAAAAATACTAAAAGTAAATTATAACTTAAAAAAAAAGTTACTAGTGTTAATTATAATATAGCTTATAACTATAGTTTAAGTTAATTAGTTAGTATTACGTAATATAATTACGTAATTTAAATTATATAATTTATATATAGTATATAGCCCTTTTTAGCTATATAGAATAAAAAAAATATAAATAAGTAATATACGTATTACTGTACATCTATTATTCTATTTCTTTAGTTTATTTTTTTATTTAGTTTTATTTTTTACTTACTAGCCCTATACGTATATATTTTTATACCTAATTATTATATAAAACTACTATCCTTTAGACCTTTTAGATTACTAAATATCTAAGAATTACTAATATAATAACTAAAACTAGCTTAAAGTAGGACTTACTATTACCCTAGTGCATTTCTTTTATATATAAGACTATTTTTTTTATATCTTAGAAGAGATAGTGTAATTAACTCTTATTTTATACTTAGTATTTAATTTTTACTTTATATTTCCTTTAATAGTTATAAGCTTAGTGCTTTAACTTAATAAGTAATTTCCTTTACTATAAGTTACCTAACTATAGAATTATTTACTTAAAAACTAATTCTAATATATATTTTAAAACCCTAACTATTTATCTAAATCTATTTCTAAAATATTAATAGAATTAAGCGTTATATCCCTTAACACTAAGGTAACCTTAAAAAACTAAGCTTTATAGCTAAAATAGTACACTATACTAAAAATCTACTATATTAAGTATAAAATTTAGAATTAGGTTAACCTAAATAAAGTAGCTATTTAAACTATAGAAAAATAGAAATTAAAGATTCTAGATATAGCTTTAATAAGAAGAACTATAGTATAATTAACTACGTAAACTAACGCAGCTTTATTAGTAACTACTTAAACCTAAATACTAAAAAGTAGGATTATAACTAGATCTATAGTAGTAAGCGTAGGAACAGCTACTACTTTAGAAGTAGTAATACCTACCTCTAAAAGTAAAGTAGATCTAGTATAAATAGTAGTATAGATTCTACTGCTAGAATAGTAGCTAATAACCTAAATAACTTAGATAACTACTAAAATAACAGATATTAACCTAAACCTTTTTAAAATTAGGATTAGTAAGTATAATTAGTAAGTTAAGATCTAGGATAAATAGGTCGCTACTTTACGTATAATTAATAATTAGATTTTAGCTATAGTTAATAAAACTATTATAGTTTTAGTTATAATAAAATTACTTAATAAAAACGCTTATATAACTTAATAAATAGTAAAAGCCTTAAAAAATAAACTTTAACTATTAGATAAATTTATATAATTAGCCCTTTAAATAAGCTATTAAAAGCACCCTATAAAAGTTAAAATAAGGGGCCTTTCTCTTAAAGGTTAGTTTTATAAGTAAAAATAACTATATAGTTATATAAAAGCTATAAAACTCTAAGACGTAGAAGGTAAACTAGCTGTATATAACTTCCTAGACATAATTAAATATAAATTTAGTTCTAAGTAAGCCTAAAATAAAAGGTAAAACTAAAAACGTTTAACTATATAAGGTAAACTTAAAAAAAGAGAATCTTTTAAGTAGCTTAGTTAACTATTTTTAGTAATGCTAGCCTATAATAAAAGTAAACTACTAATAAAACTAGTTATATTTACTAGAACCTAAAGATTTAGCTAAAAAACTAATTAACCTAGTAGTAGAAATAATAAGAGTTTTAAGATAATAAATATAAAACTATGCCCCTATAAAAAAACTAGGTATAAAACTATACCTATAGCTTTTAATTAAATACTAAAAAGTTTAAAAAGCCCTAAAAAAGAAGAATAAATAGAAAAAGTAAAAAAAGGTTAAAGATCGCCTAATAAAACTATTATTTAAGGCTCTAAAAAATAAATTAGACAAAATACTAAAAGCTAAAACTAAAAAAGAAATGGAACTAGCTTTTTCTAAGACTACTATTATTAATACCTTAATTAATCCTAATCTATTATTAAATAACTAAGAAATTATAAATATAATAAATTACGTTTTAGATATAGAACTAACCTTTATACCTAATATAGTTTTAGAACTAAAAATTATAAATATAGACCTAGTAAAAAGAATTAATAAAATAGTAAAGGTATTTATAGTGTAAAGCTATAGGAAACACTACTTATTTTAGTCTATAATTTATAATATAGGGGCGTCTTAGCACCTAGTAAATAGTATTAACTTACTAATTCTAAGGTTGTTTAAGCTATCTACTTAACTAAAAGTAGTAGAAGCTAGAATATAATTCTTTCTAGTAGTTAAAGTTAGTAAATAGTTACTTAAAAACTATTTTAATAGGCTAAATAGGCTAAACACTATAAATTTTACGTTAATAAATATATTTATAGTAGAGGGTTTCTATATTAATATTATCTTTAAAAGTAGGTTTTTAAATATAGAAATCTAGTATACTAGCAAAGACGCAATATTAAGAATTAGTAAATTAAAAAACTCCCTAGTTATAAAATAACTTAAGCGTATACACGGACTTTTATTTATTAAATATAAGCCTATTTTCTTTTATTCTTTTATATCTATAACTATTCTAATAAAATATAAGTAAAAATAGTTATAGACTACGTAGCTAAGGTCTAATATAGTAGACGTTTAGCACGCTAGATTAGAATATTTTAAACTAATTACTTTTTAGATATTAGTAAAAAATGCTTAAAATATATAAATTAAAAAAATTTCTAGGTTAGATTACTAGTAGTGTATAGTAATATATACTAAAAAGGTTATTTTAAGACGCCCTGTTAAGAGGTTACCTAGGCCTTATTTTAGGATATTATAGGACCTTTTTAACTACTTAAAAGGGTATAATAGGAACTATTAGATATTAGGAAGTAAGGATAATTATAGTAGAAAAATCTACCTAGTAATATTATAAGTAAAAATAATAGTAGAAATTATTAAAGTACTTTAAAATTTTATTACTATAGTTAAAATAAAGTATACTTTAAATATTATTAAGATTTATTAAAATAATAACTAGTTAACTTTACCCTAGTATAGGTAATTAGAGTATCTAGAATAGGTAGCGGAATCTAGTTTAATAGTTAAACTATTGCCTACTTATACTAGTAAACTAAATAGTAAAGTAGAGCAAGTAAAATAAAAAATAATTATAAAAGTAATTAAGATAATAACAAGCGCTAATTTACTAAAAAAATTATAGCCTAAAGTAGTATTAGTAGTAGCTTAGCTATATAATATAAGTTTATTATATACTTATAACCTTATTTCTTTAAATTAAATATTAGATAACTAGTTTTAAAGGTATATAAAATACTTTTAACTAGTATTTATATAAGATTTAATTACTAATTTAATATAATAACTTAGGGCTAGATTACCTTTAGTACAGCTGCATTACTTATATAAATAAATTTATATAGTAAGATAACTAAAGAATAATTACAAAATAGCTCCTATAGGTTATTATATAAAAAGATAAATAAAACTACTTAACTAGCTAAGAAATACAGATTAAATATATATAGGAAGGTTCCCTTTAGGCTAAGGGAATTTAAAACGTGTCTACCTTAGATAAAAACTAGTAGTAATTTAAAGTACCTACTAGTACTAATAGGTACCTTAGCTTTTTTAAAAAATGCTAAGTAAGCCTGTATAAGGGCTCTAATTAGGGTTTAAGTTAGCTATATATATATAGCTGTTATACTACCCCCCTCTTTAAAAAGCTAATATCCTTATTAGCTAGTAAAATTTTTAGAAATTTATTTACTATTATAAGCGAGACGCGTTTAAAAATACGTATAGTAAGTTACCTATGCAGTAAACTATAGTTATAAGGTAAAGTTATTACTTAATTAAGTAATATTATAAATTCTAATTACCTAATTTATATCTAAAACAGGACTAAATATATTTATTATTAGTTTTATATAACTTCTCTTTATTACTACTATAAGGTAAGTAAATTTCTAGTAGGCTAAGGTAAAGTAATTAGACGCAATAAGCAACATAAAAGGCGTACGCTCTACCTTACTATTTTTTCTTTTCTACACTTTACTTTTAAAATACCTATATAATATACTTATCTAAGTTTTACTACCCTGCTTTGTAACTTATTTAGATACCTTTTTTAATTAAATTTTCCTTTCTACTTTTTTAAATCTTCTCTACTCCTACTATTCTTATAACTTTTAAATCTAATTTAAAATCTAAAACGCTAGCTCTTATGCCCTCTCGCGCATTATAATTAAAGCTATATCTTTACTTTATTAGTATAATTCCTATGCCTATTACTACTTATTATAAGGCCTTTTATAAGTACTATATTTATAGTTTAACTTAGATTAGTACTAGTAAAAAAGTAAATTAGACGTAGCGTAGTAATAGTAAAAAGTGCAGATATTACACTTTTTAAAATACGCTATATAATTAAGTAAGCTTTTTAGAGGTATTTTAGGTTTTAATATTAACTTAATATAGGTTCCTATAGCTTATAATAAGGAATACAATATTTTTTTAAAAGCTAATTAAGCCTAGTAAAATTTAATTAGAATTAAAACTAAAAAGTATACGTTTAACGCCTAAAAAGTTACTACTACTATTCTTATTAAAATAATTAAAATTTCTAGCTTATAGCTTAAATAAAAAGGCGCACTTAAATTAATAGTAACTATTACTAATTACACCTACGCTATTTTTAATACCCTTTCTAATATATATAAGAAGTAGGTTTAGTATAATACGCTTTATAATACTAAGTAAAAAGAGTTTAAAAAGCTAGTAAAGCGTTAATACTAAAATTTAATAATAGCTTTAAATTAGGTTATAAAAGCTTATAAAAGGAGCTTAAATAAGAACCTTAAGTATAAAGCTACTAAACTAAGTAGTTTATTAGGTTATAAATTATAAAAAGATAATAATAAAGGAATTAATAATACTAAATAAAAAAAAAATAAAAAAAAAGGAAAAAAAAAGCTACCTAAGTTACTTATAAAGTAGGTTATTCTAAGCTATAGCTAGCGTAAGAAGAAAAGTAAATAAAAAGTAGCAAAAAAAAAGAATTCTAACTTCCTATAGTTTATAAAGCTTAGTAGCGGTAAGGGTAGTAAGTAGTTATAAGGTTTTTTAGTAGGGTTTCTAGTCTAGGTTTATAGTTTTTTTTCTATAGGTTTCTTATAGTTTTTCTTTTAGTTTTTTTATTTTAAGCTTTTAGGGTAGGCTGCTATATAGTAGCCTAGCTAGGACTTAGTAGTAATTCTATTTTAAGATACCTTATAATTAAATTCTACTATCTTCTAAATAGTCTATATTTTTAATTCTTTATTTCTATACGTAAATCTATTTATAAAGAAAGTAAGGCGGGCCTAGCTTTTTTAGATACTTTTTATAAAAGTCCTAGAGCTTATAAGGCGCGCCTATAAAATTTAATACTAAATACTAAACTAGATCTAGGTTATATCTAACCTAGCTAACTTTATATTTTAGAATATTTTAAATAAGCTTACTAGCTAAGACTTTTTCTACTTTTTATTCTTTAACGCTATTTATAAAAGTTCTAAGTAGTTTTAGAAGCTCTTATTTAAAGAGAAAGTTCTATAGATTTTTTTATAGATATTTAAGCAAAAAAACGTTATAAATTTTAGAATTTAGGGGAAGTTTTAAATAAAAGAAATAGCCTACTTTTTTAAAGACCTTAAAAGGACTAGCCTATTTTTTAGATAGCTTTTAGCTAGGGTAGGAGATAAATAAGTTTTTTATATTTAAATAAACTTTACCTCTAACATTCTAATTAGCAGTTCTCTAGTAAGGGTTCTTAATAGTACGCATCTTTTTTTAAGCCTTTTTAAGGCTTACTTTAGCTATACTTTAGGCCTAGTATATATGCTAAGTAAAAGTAAAGGCGTCTTAGTAGTTTAGCTTATTTTATAGTAAGGCTAGCTTTAAAGGCCGCTAGTTCTAACTTTAACGTAGTTTTATTCTAAAAAGTAGCTAATATAAAGTAATTCTAATAAAAGAATAAGGTAAGGTACTTTAGATATAGTCTATAATTAGAAGTAGGTTACTTTAATTATCTTAGTAGTATAATACGAAAGGCCTTAGTTTCTAGTTAATATACTTATTTATAATCTCTATCTAGCTATTAGTCTTTTTGTAATAGGCTATAAATAGCTTAATTTTTACGCCTATAATTTTATAAAATTCTAACTAAAAGCTAGAGATAAATTATAGACCTTTATTAGATATAATTATTTCTAGCGTATAGCTAAAGTAATATATCTACTAAATAAAAAAAAGGGCTAAGCCGCGGGCGTCTATATTTTTATAGTAAAGAATAGATACTACTTACTTAGATAGATAATTAATTATAATAAGAATTTAATTATAGCTAGCTTTATCCTTAGAAAATTCTTTAAAGTCTATATATAGGTACTGTATAGGTCTTTTAGAAATAGAGAAAGGATATATTTTCTTAGTAATTTAGGTTTAGTATAGCTTCTACTTTTAGTAAAAGTAGTTGCGGACGTAGTATTTATAACTAAATTTTATACCTTTCTAATAATACTTTTACGTAAGGAGCTAATACGTTTTATTACTACTAGAGTAAATAGTTAATACTTATTTATAAACTTTTTTAATTAGGCGGGTTTATAGGGTCCCTTTAGAAAAAATATAGAGCTAATTCTAATATAAAAGAAGGCTATTTTCTATATAGTAGTTAGCTAGTAGTAAGGATTATTTTACTTTAAAAGAGGTATAATTTACGCGTAATAATTCTTTAATAAGTTCTAATAAGTTAAGTTTTATAGCGTTAGGAAAGTTTAAATTAAATAATATAATGCCTACCGTATCTTTAATAAGTAGGATTTTCTACGTAAGTTTAAAGTTAATATAGAGGTTAATATAATAAAGAGAAAGTAAGATTTAGGTATAATTATTATCGCGCACTTCTTAGGAGTAATTTAGGTCTTATTTACGCTAACTAAAGATATCTATACGCGTATTATTTTTCCTTAGCGTATAGGCTATTTAAAAATTAAATTTAGCTAGGGCCTTAGCCTAATAAGCTTATCTTATATTTAAAACTTTTATAGTTATAAAATACTTAAGTAAATAGTAGTTAGTATAGATATAAATAAGGTATAAAATAGAAGTAAGGTCTATACGCTATTTTGCGAAAGCTTAAACTATTATAAATAATTCTTTATTATAGATTTCTTAATTTAGCTCTAAACTAGATAGGGTTTTACTATAAAAAGCTATAAAGTACTATTTTTTATTAGTATATTATTATAAAAGAATACCTATAATAATACTATTAGAGGCGTTTATTTCTACTTTTATAAGGAATTTAGGGTTAAAATAGTAGAAAAAAAGAATTAATAATAAGGCCTATTTTAGGTCCTAAAAAGCTTATTCTACGTCTAAAAACTATTTAAAAGAGGTAGCTAAGCTTTATAATATAATAAGCGGCTTTGCTATTTTTAAATAGTTAAGTATAAATTATTAATAAAATCTAGTAAAGCCTAGAAAGGATTTTACACCTATTATAGTAGTAGGTCGTTCCTAATTATAGAGTACCTCTACTTTTTTAGGGTTAACTTTTAAGCCTTAATCTATAAGTATATACCTTAGATAGTAGGTATAAGTTATACTAAGTTTAGACTTATTAAAGTCTACTTATAAGCCTATATGTCGTAATTTTTTTAATACTATATGTATATAGTAGTAGTAGGTTTTAGCGTTTTTAGAGTAGATAAAGATGTTATTTAAGTACGTAATATAGAATTTATTAAAATCTTTTATTAAAATATTATTTATATATTATTAGTAGGTAGTAGGGCTATTATATAAACTAAAGGGTAAAACTTTACACTTATAAAAACTATATTAGGTGCAGAACGTAGTGTATTCCTTATTACTTAGGTCTATATAAATTTTATTAAACGCCGCGTATATATTAAATTTTATAAAAAACTTTACCTTATAAGGTTGCACTAGAAGTTCGTCTATATATAGAATTAGATAGGTATCTTTTTAGGTTAAGGTATTTAATTTTTAATAATCTATATAAACACGCAGCTTACTATTAGCCTTTTAAATATATAGTATAAAAAAGGTAAAAGGGCTCTAACTTACTTTAATAAAACTGTGCTAAAGCTAAGTCTAGATAAACTCTTTTATTATTTTAAGTTTTTTAAGGTTCTATTTATATAGTAGGCTATAGCTATTTAGAAGTAGTTTAGTTAATACTATTTTATAGTTATAGGGATAGTAAAAAGAAAGGTTAAACGTAAAAGTCTAATTAAAAATATTATAATAATTATTATATTTAGAAGAAAGTTAGCTAAGCTAGTCTATAGAAAGCTTATAAATATAGAAACTATAAAGGTTTTTAGGCTTAGTGCTAGCAGGGAGTCTACGTTTCTACGCCTTTTTATTAGATATAAGTCTATTAAGTTTTAAAAAGTTAGTTATAAAGAACTTATTCTCTACACGCTTTATAGTATAATAAAAAGCATTTATAGAAATAATAGCTATAGTTAGAGTACTATTAGTAGTAGAACTACTACTATATAGTATTTTATAGGCCCTAGGTACGCCCCTTATTTATAGGCGGCGCAGTACTACTCCTACCTAGAGTAGTTCCTTTTAATCTAGTCCTCTTTATAAAGAAACTAGCTATTTCTATTCTAGGTTTATTCTTTTTTTAACTTAGCTCTCTAGATCTAAAGAACTAGCTAAAAGAAAGAAAGGCCCTTTTTAGCTTAATATAAAAAGAAAAGAAAAGGTAAAAAAAGAGTAAAAGTTTATATATATAGATCTTAGCGCGCTAAGCCTAATTTAGTAAGGTGTTAGGGCCGTAGTTATAAATAAGGAACGCTAAAGAGTGTTACTTTATAAAACTATAATACTAGTCCTGCGTAGACGCTAGTAAAAAGCTATAAATATATCTATATATAGTTTAATCTTCTCTTTTTTTTTTTTTAGTTAATATTATTAAAGTAATAAAGGTAGGAAACTACTTATAAGATCTTTAGGGGAGGGTAGTAGGAGCTTAGGGATAGCAGTACTAAAAGGTATTTAGAGCCTTTTCTAAGTTAGAAAGACTTAGAAAAAGGTTATAAAAAAGGTAGAGAGTAAGTTAAAATTAATAAAGGGCTAGCCTTTAGAAATAATAATAGGAGGATAGGATAGTAGCAGATTTATATTATCTATCTAAAAATAATTTAGTCCTAGACTAAGTAGAAGTAAATTTAGTTCTAGTAAGGTCTTTTTTTTTTTTAGCTTTAGCTACCTATAGGGCTGTCACGGCACCAACCTGGCCTGGTCGGGTGTGACCACGTGACCTGGCGTACCCTGGCGCAGATCCCCATTCATGTACTTAGCGACCTCGCGTCTTCCGTAGTCTCCTTCCTCACGGCACAACATAGTATGTTCGCTAGACTATCCTGAGACAGCCCCGTGACAGTTTGTGCCGTCTACAATCGGCTGCGCCGTTCTTTTTCTTTACCATTGTACCAAGACTCCTCGACCCTAGCGCGATTGGAAATCGCGAGCCTGACGGCCCAGCCCCTGAAGCCCTCCCACGACCAGAAACCTCCCACCCCGAGTCAGAAAA
>KZ805925.1:0-10382 GCA_003073855.1 Periconia macrospinosa
ACCGGAGCCGCCTTCAGATGCCGTAGAACCCATGGCGTGCAATTGCGCGCGCAGGCAGCGGAACATGCCCGTCAGATTGATGTCGACGACGGCATCCCACTCTGCATCCGACTTGGAGGCGATGGGATCGCTGTCGCCCGTTGTGGAGAATACCTACGTGTTTCGCGAGTAAGTAAATGATTGAGTCAGTGTGTGCATTGCCGAATAGAATACCGAGGAATGTAGAAGGGATGCATTGAGAACATTGTGAATCTTTGGGTGGGTCTCGGAAATAGTGAAGGTTCAACAGAAGACAGACGCCAACAAAAGATAAAAAAGGACCAACAGTAGAAATAGGTGACTTAGAAAGGAGTAGATATAGGTAGGAGACATGGATAGCTAACTTACCCCTGCGCAATTGACTGCACCATCCACACGTCCGAAAGTGTCAACCGCAGCGCGTATCCAACCATCGACATCGGCGCTCTTCCGCACGTCGACGCAATGCGCGAGGCACGTTACTCCAGTGCTTTCCCGAATTCGATCCGCTTCTGCGATGAGGCCATCGTAGTTGATGTCGGCTAGAGAGACGTTGGCGCCCAGCGATGCCACGTGACGAGCGACCGCCTTGCCTATGCCTGAAGCTGCCCCTGAGACAACGATGCATTTGCCAGCAAGAGACGGAGACATTTCGTTCGAAAATAGACGAGTAACGTTTTGGGGAAATGAGCGGATATTGGCGAGTTTTGAGGAAGCGATTCACATACATTTATCTTACAGTAGTGTAATTGATATCGCAAGCCTCCACCTACTCGGTGGCGCTGGAGTGAGAATGCGGTTTCTCGGCATGTAGTTCACTGACTCTCCGACTCGGGTGTATAACTACTTGACTTGCTGGAGCAAAAATGGTACGATGTTGGTAGTGCCGTGTTATCAAAGGTGAGCGGATCAAGCTCTTGTCTTCTCCGAAGGTTGGATTTCTGCTTCGGGTAATGCTGATGCCGGAATAACGGCCCTGACTCCTACCTCCCGACTGCGGTACATAACTCCATGTATTCATTCCTGTGCCTGGTACCATACGCGGAAATAAGGCCGCGTAAAGTTGTCGTCGTGCCATTTCGCTATAGGCAGATTTTGTTAGTCATTAACTAGCAATTATTTAGTGCGCTATATACAATAGCCAAGCGGGCGGGTAAGTCAGTAGGTAGCTAAGAGACAACGCAGCCCTGCGTTCGCATTAATTTTCGGCTAGATTACCGCTCTCGCAGAATAGCTAGTTGGTTAGGCGACGTCCGCTGCGCTAGCTAAGTGCAGCATGTACAGAGGGGGGACGCATCGGACGGCGACGTTTCGGGAGGTCTAGCTAAACTGTAATTTCTCTACAAATTAGAGATTAAGCCTATCTCTTCTGTTAAATACAATTATTTAATTAGTAGTTAGTACGCTAATCTCCCGGCCCGTCGCCGTCCGATGCGTCCCCCCTCTGTACATAGCTAAAAACAGCCTTGCATCCCAGGGCTGTAGTTTCAGGAGGAAGCCGGGGGGCTGTAACAACCGAGCCTCTAGACCCCCTATTAATATTCTTTACACTTCGCAACCTACAGGGTGCTCCAGCTTCGGGTCGTACCCCTGTAGTTGCATTTTTCTAAGCAACAAATAATACAATTAGAAGAGACGGAGAAAGAGCGAATAGCTAACTGTGATTTGGTATATACTAGTCTGTATAGTACTGCGTACGACCCGATGCAGGAATACCCTGTAGCATCTATTCGTCTAGTCCAAAGCGGTTGGTAGTCGTTGGCGCAGGAGATTTTCATGCCACGTCCTGGGCGCGCTTTTCTCTCATGTTCAACAAACTTGCCCCTTCAACGCATCCTTGTAAGTTAAATGGTAGTTGAGATAGAGTAATGCACAGTTGTATCCTTCGTATAAACGTACATTGCCTCCATGGAGAAGTTCCGTAAGTGCAGTGTGCATCGAAGAAATTGTGCAATTGGCATCTACCGCATTCCTTGTTTCAAGAACCGCAAACTTCACCTAATCGTCAACGTTGTCGCTGTATGTACCGATTATCAATATTGATGTTTTAGGGCTTCGAGCATTCTACCTGTTACACTTCTGTTTACCATCTTTCACAACAGACCATGTTCTCGACTTTACGATGTACCATAAACAACAAAGGAAAAGAAGGGATCATAGACTGTAACCATCGGCCTGCGAATGAAGAGAATGGAGGAATCCATCACACCGCGTGTGAATATTGTCGTTCCAAAAAGGTAATGCTTCTATTCCTTAACGCACACTCCCAATGTTAGGTCCCATACTGACGTAGATCCAGCTGCGGTGTAGTGGGGAAACACCATGCAAACGATGTGCCGCGAAAGGTTTTGATTGCCAATACCCAGTCATGCCAAAGGGTAGGAAACGAAAGGCGGCTACTACTGTTCAAAAGCCGACCGGGAGGGGTGGCAGCAGTGCTTCTTCGACAACGTCCGCCGCTGAACCTCGCGAAGTCGAAGCGGGCTCTCGCGCGGAAGAGAAACAATCCGTCGAAGGGGGTGCCAGCACCAACGATGAGATCACACTCTACAATCTCGCACCCCTTGATCATCACACGCCCGAAGGCACCATCGAGGCATTGACAGAAGGACAAAACGGCACCTCTCAGAACTTCACAGAATATGACCCGATGTTAGATCTATACGACCTGGGAACCACGACAGAATTCTCCGATCAGCTTTGGCCACCTTTGCTTTCTCCATCCATGGACTTTATTTGTCTCGATCAAGACCTTCCCCCGCTCCCATCCTTAAATGATGACACCGCGGCAACGAAGGAAGGCACTTTGGCGACCACCGTCTCGCTCGAAGAAACTATGATAATTCCTGAAGACATGAAAAAAGATAACAGCAAGTCCTGTATATCTATTTTGAATGATTTGGAGGGCTTTCAGGGAGAGAGGACTGAGATTGACCGGTTTTCTCTGCTTTGCCCGTTGAGCAGTGCTTCACCGACTCGGCCCCGCACAAACCACGGATTGGCTGCTCTTACCTCGCCGCTGCCGAAAAATCTTGGTCAAGCTTGCCAGTGCCTCGAAACTTCATCCAAACTTATGGAGGTTTGGGAGGCGCATCGACACGACAGTCAGAATATCACTATTGACTGCCTGCTAGAACTGCAACGGCAGACCGCCCAGCTCAGCTATTCCGTTCTAGCCTGCGAATACTGCTCGACTCGGTCCTCTGCCATGATGCTGCCATTGATGCTTTGTGAGAAGCTAGTGTGCTCCTCCGAACACTACAACCGACCGCATCTGTTCGCGGGCGTTGGCAAAGGAAAAGTTGGAGAGTACGAGATCTGTACAAGTCAGGAATGGGCTCACATCATGCGGACCCTGGCGACGCTGCAATGGAAGGCGACAAGAGAACTGATCCAACGCTACCGCATGGTTGCGCATTCGGCCGGTTGGCAAACGCAGTTGGCGATCCTAGCCAATATCGAGGAAAGATTTCATTCGATAGTCCAATCAGAATGCATCGCATAGACAGATCCGGTCTAGAATTCAGCTACATGAGGCGGGCGCTAAGATTGCGGCTCAACACGTTATGGGTAGTTTCGGCGTTTACTTCGTAATTTGCGCTGGTTCGCTGCACTTTGAGTTAACGAATATGTTTTAGAATAAACGGCGAGATTTTGTACAGTCTTCTACTTAAAGTATCGTGAGACAGGGGAGCCATGAAGTATTAGTAGATTAGTTTTAGGTAAGGTTTATGCGTAGAGTCCCTGAAAGTGATAAGTCTAAATACAGGGTCGTACGCATTAGAATATGCCGTAGTATGTATCCAATCACACAGGTAGCTATAGTTAGGCTCTATTTCTGTCTCTTGGAATAATATTGTTCGTTGCTTAAAAAAACGCAACTACAAGGTGCACTACCCGATACTGGCCCCCCCTGTACGAAACAACTTCGGAAGCTGTCTACTCTAGGATTCTCTACCTTATGATATTTAGGGTAGAATGCTCTGTGCATTAGCTTGCCATTTTAAATCTACCGTGCTACTACAGGGGGGGATTCATGGGGTCATACGCATAGAAAACATGGTATTTTGTATCAAAGCCAATTGATAGGTTCGACCTCCGCCTCTGTTATGGCTGCCGACGTCATCACGTGAGTGGGTCTTGGCATTGGAACCACTCAAGCTACTTCTTCTGTACACTAGCTCTCTCTCTTACAACACATACTGTACAATACAATACTTTCGTATCACTCATTTTTGACCTCTTTCGGGCTATATCCATAGCAGCCTCCTCCAGTTTGAATCAATAGTTCCTGAGCATTTATGAACGTGCTACAGAGGGATGATCCGAGGCGTTACCCCCTTGTACAATTATCCTTGCCAGATAACTATGTCCGAGAAGAAGAACCGGAGAAAGAACAGAGACCTTGAGTAGAATCAATCAAAAACATCTTCAGCAACCTCAATTCTGACAATCCTAGTGGTGGATAACTCCACAACACGTAGTGTGACAGACACGCCTCAAAACTCAGGCTTGCATGTCACATGCTACCTTATATTTGACCCTGGATATAGACAACAAGTTGAGGTTAGCGAGATTGTGTTGAAAGGTAAGTATGCGGTACTTGATGGATCGGAACGAGCCGTCGGCTTTGCAAGATTGCCATGAACGCGTATTCATGCTAAAGGAGGCAACTTCCGAACTTCACTCGACGCAAACGATATTTTAATTTACAATTGATGAGACTTGGGTCATGCATCAATGCTTTTCAGCTTGCGATAATGTGCTGACAACATACGAGACAAGAACTAGACGCCTCACATTCAAAGATTGTTCGGCTCGAGAGATAGTTCCGTGTTGCCCGTTTCTCCGCTTACATGACGTGGAAACTTCTAAGCACGAGCCGCAAGCCACAAACCACGAGGCGGTGCCAAAGGGGGCCCTGGAATCCAAAGCGCCGGAGATATAGGTATAAAAGGTCATTCTGTGTGCTACCCAGAAGAACATCGTGAGCCATCGTTAGCTTTTTTTTTTTTTTTTTTTTGGTGCGATTGCGACTTTATGAGTTATAACAATGGCTCTTCTTAAATTTGTGTTCTTGGGTGTGCTGGCTGTGGCTTCCTCTGCTGTTGCAGACGGGGATCCTCAATCTGTATGTCTGAGGAGCAATGCAGCAGAAACACAAGCCGCATGCGAGGCTCTCATGCAGGCGTTTCCTGAACAAGTTCTGTTCCCCGGTTCTCCAAATTATACCACCGAGGCTACAGGTAGGCACTTTGCAGCTCCCTACGTCGATTCATCCTCCTCTTCCTATTTGCTCCCCTTAAATCGAACAGCTGGCTCCGCTTACTGTGATCGCTAATGTTTCCTCGGCAGCACTGTGGGACCAAGCCGCCTGGTTAGACCCTGGTTGTGTTTTCGAACCTCTATCGGCGGCCAGCCTCGCTCTCGGACTGTCCGAACTTGTAGAGCGCAATGTGACATTTTCAGTTCGTAGTGGTGGTCACATGCCCGTGCCTGGACATGCTTCATTGGATGATGGCGTAATGATCGCTACGACACATCTGACTGAGAAGACGCTTGTCCGCACTCCTAACTCGTACGGCACAGACTACCTGCGTGCTGGGCCAGGCTTTCGCTGGTCAGAGGTGTACTCATTTCTTGAGCAGTACGGTCTCGCTGCCATTGGCGGACGTGTATCGAGCGTCGGAAGCTCTCTGTTACTCGGCGGTGGCTTAAGCTACTTCTCCAGTGCGCACGGGTGGGCCGCAAACAACATTCTTGGCTTCGAACTGGCTCTTGCAAACGGCTCTCTTATCAACGTCGACGCTGAATCTGCTCCCGATCTTTACTGGGCGTTGAAGGGCGGATCAAACAACTTTGGTATTGTCACAAGATATGATCTCAAAACCTTTCCTCTCGGCCAGGTTTTCGGTGGTTCTGTGACATGGGCAAGCAACGACACACAAAGATATCTTGATGCTCAGACGGCGTTCATTCTACCCGGAGGTGGCGCTGAAGATGATAGAGCAGCCATCATGCCGAACTTTGCCTACAATCCCGTCACCGGTCAAAATGTCTCGAGTACTGTTTATATGTTCAATGGATCAGACCCAAACCCAGCAGCACTTCGAAACTTCACCTCAATTTCTATCACATCCGGGAGTGTTGGGGTATCCAATTTTAGCGAAGTAGTGGCCTCTACCGCAGGGTACGCGCCGCGCGATCGCCGCTGGGCATTTTACGCGACAGCCGTGAAGTCGGCTCCGCCTACTATGAACCTTCTTTACCGAAACCTCCGTGAGCAGGCTGACATCATTCTTAATGGCATAAATGTTACGGTGGGTGCTGCCGTGGAGCCAATCACAGTGAATCACCTCAAGGCCGCGAAAAATGCAGGGGGGGATGCTCTCGACCTAGACCCTGAACAAGGACCGTTTGTCGGTAAGTGACATGATTTGGCCGCGCCGATATAACAATGCTGACGAATACTCGGCAGTTTCCCTGCTATACGGGAGTTGGTCTGACCCGGCTTTGGATTCGATGATCGAGAAGTGGGTCTTGGCTACCATTGATGCAATTGACAAAGACGCAAAGTCCCAGGGGCTCCACTATCCGTGGACGTTCCTGAACGACGCCGGCCAAAAACAGGATCCAATCAGCACCTACGGGTACGGGAAAAGCTTACCTCGCCTGCAAGAGGTGTCACAGAAGTACGATCCTACGGGCGTCTTTCAGAGGGCTGTACCCGGCTTTAAGCTCGGGTTTGAGCTTCATTCCGGATGCTGAAAGGTTCCACATCTGTTGAAAGGAGATTTGATAGAAGAGAGAGCAGAAATCGGTTTTGAGACTGCGTGAATATTGTCTTGCACGTTTTGTAATCATAAATACCACTTTAATATATATATTGTTTGCTCAAATTTTCAAAGCCGCGGTTTCGTCCATGCGACAGACGAGGTTTTGTGTATTGACTTGGTATTTGCTCAATCTCTCTTAACCGCTCTGAACACCATTCAGACCACCTGGTACCACCTCAAAGGGGTGGCCCAAAAACCAGCTCTCCTGAAGCCCGCGACTGAAAGCACGCATGGTAATGATTCAATGAATCCAAAGTCTCGAACGCCGGGCCTTACTGCAGAAACATCGTAGACATCGCCCACCATGACGAGGTTGGCCTGTATAGCAATGGCTGTGGGTAACGATGAATAGAAACGCAGCGCAGGTATCCGAGGAGCGACGCTCGGAAACTGCGTCAAAGGCCATGTGAATAGTCTTAGCGTGGGAGGCAGTCATCACCGTGGCAAGTTTCCGCTGCAGCTGCCCCGGCCCTCCATGTCTCTTGTACCCAAATCAAAATTTGAAGATATGAATTCAAGGCCGATCCCGGCCACAGCTTTGATTGGATGGGATTGGGCGCCCGGGCGAGCTTTATTGAGGCACCCACAGTTGTAATTCATGGTGAGAACGGGGAATTTGTTGAAGGATCCGATGACTGTGGAGGAGGCTGCTGTTCTTAGGATTGGTTGGTTTGTTGAAATGTAATGGTTATCGTGATGGATGCTTGTAGAGTATTTCACGCTTTATTTTTCTCTCTTCTCCTACTAGTGCTGAGGTCTTTGTAGATTTGAGCTAAAACATTTCACTACTAGCTATCTACCATGTTTTCGCGCATGTATTATACGCGGTTATACAGTAAAAGTGGTTCCCGTCAGCTTCTCCGTCAATTGCCAAAGTTTCTCTGCTTTGGCTTTGTCCTTAGCAAAGGGCTGCACGTCTTCGACCTGGCAGTCATTAAGATATGCGCCGCCGCTTTCTGCAATAGGAAATTAGTTGACTTATTTTCCTTATTCTGGGAATTTTGGCTGGGGGGTTTGGAAGGTGTACCTTTTAGCTTCGGGTCAAGTGCAGCTACGAGGATTGTAGATATTCCCTGAGACATGGTCTTCATTGGCAGTGTGCTCAAGATGCTCTTGACTACATCGGCGGGCATCTCACGCCAGAGTTCCGTTTCAATGGCTGGGTTCTGTTAGCGAGTATTTAGAGCTTTTGCGCATGGTAAATTACCTCCGGGCATTAGGGAGAAAGCGGTTGCATTGGTATCTTTCAGTTTCTCCGCTAGCTCGCGAGTGTAGAGAACCCCCGCGCACTTCGACTGGCCGTACGCAATGGGAGGGATATATCCAAATCCGTAAGGAATACCAAAACCCTCGCAGGCTTCCTTGGAAGGCTGTTCGTCCTCAGGCAGGTTCTCAACACCGTCGAAATTGTAGTCGGAGAAGCGGAAGGGCGAAATGGCGTACGCATTGCTCACGACATTGACAATGCGTCCCGCATTGCTGTTCTTGACTTTGGGGAGGAGGTTGTTGGTGAAAAGAGCGAGCCCGAGGTAGTTTATTGCGAGGTGCAGCTCAAAGCCATCGGGGCTTAGCCTTCGCTCCGGCATGTTCATGACACCCGCATTGTTGATAAGAATGTCGATGGTGGGCCCGGAAATTGCATTTATTTCCTCGGAACCTTTGGCAATAGATGAAAAAGACGAGAAGTCGAAGATAACCTGGCGAATCTCAACACCAGGTGTGGTGATGCTCTTCGCGATAGTTTCGACCTTGGACGCTGAGCGGCCGGTCAAGATCAAGAGCTTTGGCGTATAAGCGGCTATTGACTGGGCCAGAGCTGCACCTAGACCGTTGGGGCCCACGCCAGTGATGACGACTGAATAAACCGTTAGATAGGAAGGAATTTGCGGTGGATTTTTTTTTTTCTTCCCCCACGTACCGACTTTCCCTTTGAGTCCGTCTGGGAAGGCTGCCAGCACCTCCTCTGCAGTGGTCTTTGCTCCAAACTCGCTGTGAGAGGCCATATTTCAGGAAATTTAGAACTAGTTAGGCTTTTGTATATGACTGGTATGGTGGAGATCTATGGCTGAATGTTGGTTTAAACGTGGGAGAGGAACAATGGAAAAACTCCCCGCAGTGGCTGGCGTACGTATGGTGGTGATAAGAAGCGTGAAACATGCAGCTAGATAGTCTATTATATATGTGTAGATTTTATCCTAAAAGGATCTTATTCGTACGCTCAGGGGTACACAGGAATGTTGAATGCATGCACATGTTCTTTCAAAGGTTGTTACAAATTGACTGTGCCGTACTGATCATGTGACTTCTCGGACGAATGCAGTCGGGACCACGTGGGTATTTTTCGGCACGGTTAGCGCCTCTTGCTCGTACTCGTATCATGTCATCCAACTTTCACTATTCATCAGGCAAGCCCCGAGAACTTTACATACTTGCAACTATGTTCCATACGTCATCGGCCCGGGGAAGCTCGTCCCTGCGGAGCGGAGAGGGAGGGGGGACAGCGCACGCGCTCAACAGTCTCGGCTTTAGGCTTTAGCACGCAGATCTTTCGACGATGATAGACATGGTTGGGTATTTTGATAGGTAAGGGGTTTCTGATGGCTTTGATGGGTGGAATGTCAAAGAAGGCATTGAATCCTGGGTCAGGAAAAGGCAGTGTGTCCATCAACCAAGTAACTTACTTGGTTGACATGGCTTGACGTAGCGTGACTCGACAAATATGGCAGCTCAGGCGAGTAACTTTCGAGTAATATAAAAACTTCTACTTGTGATTGGTTAAAGCGAAATCTTACTTATGATTCTTGCGTTGTAATCAAGCAATGTAATTTACTTGACTTGGTTGATGGACACGCTGGGAAAAGGCACTTTTTCTTGGGAGAAAACAACAATTTCATTTATTCATACTACAAGTAGTAATTCATAGACACCAATTTGCCTATCTTGATTCCCATGGACACTAAACACCCAAACCATAAATAATCGACGCAAGGCATATATAGACGGTTCCTACCAACCTACAGAGGGTTGACACAGTGGGTTGAGCCAATTCGGGCCTCCGGCGTACCAAAGGTAATTCAATCAATGAGGTGAGTCGGAATTTA
This sequence comes from Periconia macrospinosa, assembly GCA_003073855.1. NCBI lineage: Eukaryota > Fungi > Ascomycota > Dothideomycetes > Pleosporales > Periconiaceae > Periconia > Periconia macrospinosa. Next base: position 9,956 of record KZ805925.1, read on the forward strand.
CTTTGTTTACGAGATTCTATGTATGGTACACCAGCGGCCCGAATCGTCACGGTCCGAAGTATCACCCCCTTGTAGCTTAGGCTAGCAAAGCCTGCCTCGCCCCGCCCGTCTTTCCGTATCCACAATCTGCACATTCTCCTCCAAACTTATCTCCGACATTGCTCCAACGAACAATTTTCCGCCCGTTTTTTCCCTTTTTCTTTATCCTCGCTCCGCAAATAGCGGTGCTAATGTCGTGCGAGAGCTTCTCCGCGATGTATTGGAAATTGCCTTTTGGGGTAATGCCTGCGACGCTCCGAACTGAACTCGGAGAACAAATGACCAGAGGCGCTGGATCTGGGGACTATGGGCTAGCGTTGCGGTCTCTCTCTCTCTCTTTTTTTTTTTTTTTTTTTTTTTTTTTTTTTTTTTTTTTTTTTTTTTTTTT
>KZ805926.1:0-10342 GCA_003073855.1 Periconia macrospinosa
CCGGGCTGAAATAGACTGCACCATCACTTTTCCAGTCTTGCGCCATCAGCAGCTTATCAAGTCTCCATTAACGGTAAGCGTATCGACTGTGTAGTCTCCGAAATAGTATCCGTAAGCGGCATCTGTTGCGCTGAATCATCACATTCGTGACTTGCGCTTTAGCATAAGCTATACTTTCGCCTATCCTTCCTCTGCATGAACATGGCTGCGAAAGTACAGGAGCGGCTAGCCATTCCTTTGGATGACACAAATAAACGAGGGCCATTCCCTCTTGCGAAGAGTCTTTGGACACAAGGCTGGGTGCGGAGCAAAGAACAAGCCGCTCCACAAGCGGGATTCATTGTACCTAAGCCAACTTTGCGTGAGCGAGGTCTTTGCTTCGAGTGTGGCGTTGCGAGCAACACCGCGCGATTGCTGCTAGTACAGAATACGATAGGAAGCTTAGTTCACATATTCGTGCGCGGCAGCAGAATCGCGATGGCGGCCCGGCGCACCAGCAGGCAGGGGAGAATAAGAACGCGGGCAAGGCCCGCCCCACAGAAATCCTCGCTGAAAGGCATCTGTGCTCACCGTAGAAGAAGACGACGAAGAGATCAAGCTTTACCCACCATAGAATTGGCTTACCGTAGCAGTTTCACAGACAGCTTAAAGGGACATGGTCACATGATCAGCTGCTTATGCGACGAGGGTAGGAGTAAGTCGCTTACCAGTACGCGAGCCGCAGTCTCGGGTCGCTTCACTTTACGCGTCGGGGTTATGGCGAGTCAAAATCGGCGACCAAGTCGTCCATCGTCTGCGAAACACTGACTATAGTCGAGGGGAGCGGCGCTGAAGCGGAATTTTGCGTCTTCGCAGGCAGCGAAAGACGGCTTCGGAACATACCCGATAGACTTACCAGCAATAAATAAGCATCAGGTCATTTAGGAGGGTTAGCATCACCTCATTGGCCACCCCGATATGGTGCAGGGAGCGCGCGTGTTTCTTGGCGCTGCTCGAGTTGTCCTCCGTAGTAATGTCTCGCAACGTATTGTTAATTTTTGGTCAATCCTCGCCAAAGTAGTATGAAGTTGAGCTCTCTCTTAAAGGTGTGAGTGATTTGGAGCACTCGCGAGCCCTGTAACGAAATCTATTAGTACAACGTCTGGGTCGAAGGGAGACAGACCAGTGGCTTTGTACAAGCTGAATATCAGCTCCTTGCTCATAAATTTCACCCAAGCCTCCCAGAATACGGGGAAGAAGTCGCCTTTCCTAGCTGGGGACATGCTGAAGGATCGGGACATGTAGTTTTGGAGCGCGGTGTCGTAGGCTGACACGAGAACCTTGAAGCAGCAAACATCCAACGGCTAGACTGTGTGGGCTGAATGAGGGGGCAGTACCGCGAAGAGAATCTTGTGGGCGAGGCAGTAGTCAAGAAACTTCTGCGTCAAGTGGCTTCCGTGTCCATCAATAATCAATAGACGATAATGTGTACGAGCTTTGGCCTTTATCTCCCTCTCAAACACCTGTTCCAGCCATGACAGCCCTGTGTTATCGTCCGTCCAGCCTGTGAGAGAAATAGTAAAGAAGCATCGATAATGTTATGGGTCCGTTTCCGCTACCTAATTATTTCGTACGTCCGACCCAGTAGCCTCACATATTAGAGATGGCGATATTCGAGTGCCGTCAGTGCATGTGGCCGCCAAAACAGTCACCCACGTCCTGTTACCGTCCTCAATCGCCGACCTGACTTTCTTGGCCCTCCAGGCGACTTTGTCGAAGATCCTTTTACTTCTCCCAAGTACACCAATCATAAAGCTTTTTTCGTCCATATTGTACATCAACCTAGTCTAGATTTTGAACCTGTGGCTTTTCTCCTTCAGGATTTGAAAATACAGCTCGTATTTACCCACAGAGTCAGCCTTGTGGAGTTGTTGGTCCATGGCCGTCATCCAGTGGGCTTCCAGCTTGTCGGGGTGTCGATTCAAAAATCGCGTAACCGAGCTCTTGGAAACACGCGATTTTGCAATACTTGACGCGCAATCCCGAATTATGACCCCCGCGGGAGGAAACTTTTACTTTGTTTATGACTGTAAATATTTTACAAGCTCAGCTTCTTGTTATGGGTTGGGCTTTTGCGCGTTCGAATACTGTGCTGATTCTGGTACCTGAACACGTCGGGGGCGGCGCGACAACGTTGTATAGGAGCAACCATATTTTTTTTATAAGGTCACGATATGTAAAATGTTCACCAGGTCTTAAAGTATTGATGAAAGCAAGAGCATCATCAATAGGTGCCACTTTGGTGGAGTTGTGATGCTTTGAAGGTTGCGTGTTTCGGTGCTTTGGGTCGCCAAGCAAACTGGCTCGTCACGCGCACAGACACGGTAGTCAATAGCAACATCCAGGTCCAGGGCTGATGCTAGTATTGAGTGAATAGCTATTGTAAAATAAGAACACATGCAAAATTTTATCTGTCAAGAAATGCGCCTTTCGCAAGTGCTTTTCCCCAGTCTACCCTACGAGTGATCGGGGAATGGACGGAAGCTAGCGGCGCGTAGGATCTGCAGTGTGCAGAACACGAACGGCTCGGCAAAATTATCGCATCGCTTCACACCCACGATAATTGCTGAAAGCTGTGGCTTCATGTGCAACTTTTGCAGACCCCTCTCATCACCTTGAGGTCGGCCCACAGCTACCAAGCAACTTCTCTCTTGCTGCCCTGGCTTCGGCTGGCGATACGCTCACGGACCACGTTGGCCTTTCTGCTGACCCCAGCACAGCGTCGCCGCCTCCTGGCCCATGCAGCGGAATGCTGCGCAGTGCACTCACCAAGGCGCGCATGAACCGGCATCGCTGGGAGAGACGCATCGCCTCGTCCGAGAAGTTGCCTTTGTACTGGATCTGAACCCGAAGCTCGAGCTTATCCGTCTCCGCGATGCCAATCACGTCCACAGCAAGGTCTGGACAGAAATAGCGATGACTGTTGGGTTCGCGAAGAAACTTGGTCATCTCGCCTTTTAAGACGTCGATGTCCTCAAAAGATGTGTCGAAGGCAAGGGAGATGCGCATCTGCTCTCCCATCACTCTGCTGCGAGAGATGTTCCCGATCCACAGGTTGTTCAGCACAATGTGCGGTGCCTGCGTGGCCTCTCCACTCTCCACATGCTGGAAGACGGTATAAAGAAGCGAGATGCGGTCTACCACAAGCTGCTGATTGGCAATCTCGACCCGGTCACCGGTGTCGTAAGGGTGCTTTATGAACAGGAAGATGCACGATCCGAGAACCTCCTGGCACGTTGTCGCGAAGGCGAAAGACAAAGACAGAAGGGCAGTGGCGGATGCGGCTAGCGTGCCGACGAAACTAGGGCTGAGGAACGCGACTGGGACTCCTTAGCAAGGCTTCTTTTTAGCTTGAAAGCGATAGACGCACCCAAGACTAGGCAGCACACGATCAAAGCTGTGGCGAACAGAAGGCTGTCGAGCGCCTTGATGGCTTGTCCGACATCGTGGATGCTGTCGTTTATTGAGATGTATTGCGCTCCCCATTCGGCTACAGCGCTGGTCAACTCGGCTGAGCTCAGGCCTCTGCTTTCGTTTAGATCGAGAGCGACAAAAAGCTCCTCAGCCTCCGCTTGCCGATCCGAGCCGAGCGCTTTAGCCAAGTCGTCTTGGCACAAAGAGCTGCTGCCTGTAGCGACGAGCGATGCCCATATGCGTTCCGCCAAGGCTTCGGCGGATCGAGGATCCATCATCGCTCGGAGGACCACCGAAGAAGCGGAGGCGGGATCGTGCATCTTCTGACCGATAGCTTCCTGGGCGACAGCGCCGAATGCGGTAGTCAACCTGCTACTGAAGCGACCTGCACGATGCACAAGTCTCATCGGGATTCCACTTGGAGACCAACGAGTCGGAAAAGCATCGTGAAGTGGATGCGGCTGAATGGCGCGATCCAGTTCCACGAACTCGACGCAATGGTCTGGAAAGCGTGCCATCGATGCGTCGTACAGCAAGCTCAGGAGATGGATCCTTCGCTTCAGGTCTTTCATCTTATGTCGGAATTGCTTCCGGCGGTAGCTGATGCTCACTAGCTGGATGAAAGTGCGCTCGGCGAGTAGGAAACAGGTACATATTAACAGAGCTAGGAGGACCGATTTCACATTCGATATCCATCTCGGCTGGCTGGTCTGCCTCGCGGCGACGGGTCGAACAAGCTGGTCCCAAGCGAGTTAGCGCACCTCTTGCGACGCGAATATCACTCACCACAGGAAAGGTGACTTGAACCACGGTCATCCAGAGCACGAACGAAACGGGCTGCTCTACCGCGCTCAGTAGCAGCGTGTAGTGGCGGACACCAGGGCTTACTACGCCAGCGAACAGCTCGACAGCAGTAGGCAAAAAGTGGGCGGCCAGCTTAGACGCCCACAAACTCAGCCAGACTGGTTCCATTGGTCAGTAGGAGCCTCGTACGAAGGTGACGGAGATGTAACCTAGTTCTATCCATATCCAAAATCCTCTCTGGTCTGCACCTGCAACAGAAGCTCGGATCACCTTCGTCTGCGACAAGATAACGGGAACGGCCAGTATCAAGGCAAAAGGCGCGACATACAATGCATAGCGCGTGATGATGCTGAAATGGAGAACCTTGACGTAGAGTCGGCCCAGAGTGTTGAGACTTGTCTGCTGTTCGTCTTCCTGGGAATTCAGTGCCGCTTCTATGGAAGCCGCCCTTCGGCTCTGCGTGCTTCCCGACCGGTGTAGGCGGTAGGAAGGCTCGCTGTGGTTTGATCTATGGTTCGCCGAGTCCATGCTCGCTCATGTCGTCGCACAATTGGGAGAAGAGTAAAGGGGTGGCTGTTGACATAGATATAGGGTATGAACGCTGGGCTCGCACACATTGCTCTTCGCCCGGGGCGCAATTTGCTCACGGTCTCAAGCGTAGCGTCTTCATTCTGCTTATGCTCTTTAGCATTCGTTGCCATGTCATGGTTGTATGCGATTGTGGTGCTCATGGGCCATGACGATGTGATAGCGTCGATCTTGTCGGCTCTCTCTGGTTCAACTCCGTAAGCTTTGAACAGCAGAATACAAGTTTCCTAGCCTACTTCACAGCAGTGGTCACACAACAGCAACGACCAAAAAAAGACGCGAAATGGGCTGGTGCACACATTCCGAAGATTATGCCTCGCTTTGACAAAAATCAGCCGACGGCGACCTCGCTCCGTAAACGGGCAATGCTACGGTGGTCAGAACCATTCGACTTGCGCCGCTAAAGCTCGTTGGAAGATTGTTATATAACGTCACATAGTAAGGAGAGCCTCGCTGACTATTACTGCCGAGCAGGATGAGCAGGATGAGCAGGATGAGCATGATGAGAAAGCGCTTATGAGAGCGGTAAGTGCATACGACTAGCAGAGCAACGAGCCATAGCTTCTTACGAGGATCGTCAGCGCGCACAGAAGATGTATAAAAGCAATACACAAATTCACTCGTTGAGCAATTACGAACCACTATACGAGTCACATCACAGTCTGACCAGATCTGCCGGTTTCTCTCCAGCCGTCCATTTTAACCCACAGTTCGACCGCTTTTTGCTTCCGTCGCCATGCGTACGAGCCGCGCCTACACCGGACTCTTCTTGGGCTTCGCCAGTGCACAACATATTCCTCGGGCACTTGAAGTACCGGATTCATTTGATCTTCCCGCACTCGAGAGCTTCGCTGCGTCGGCAAAATCACGGGTCAGCACCCAGGCGAGCTCACTGGCCAGCGAAGCTCGATCTGTGTTCAGCGAAGCAACCAGTGCGGTGGCTAGCGCAGTTCCCTCTGACGTGGTGTCGAAGGTCGGAGAAGTGTTCGCCACCGAAACTCCGTCTGCAGGCAGTACCTCACCCACAATGGCGGCCGGGCTACTCCTGCTCAATGGAGCAATTGGTATGGTATTAGGGTAGTTGGGACGTAGAGGGTAGCTACAACGTAGCGTCGCGCCAATGATGATCAATTAATAGGCACTGGGAATGCAATGTAATCATTGTTTGGATGCGCGCCAGAACCATATCATGAATCTAAAGCGACTCTCCTTGATCTCAGGTGGTAAAGTTTCGAAAGACATTGTCGAAAAACAAGGGAAAAGGGAGAACGGTTTTGATACAAGCCTGCATTAAATATGCGTGGAGTAACGGCGCTAGCTAGCGAAAGGGCACTTCGCAGGTCCGTCGCCGTGTTCATGCTTACTAGCTTTTTACCCCTCACGAAGGGGGTCGCACGGACGGGGATTACGATCTCCAGGTCAACGTAAGTAGTGCCAGAGACACGCTTTCTAGGCAGCTTGCCGGAGAACATTTTCCACCTTCGCGGAATCAGCGGGGTCATTTATCAATATTTGTTCAGGCCTCATTAGCTGTCCAACAGAACCTCCTTGTCGACCTGGCACCGATACTCTTAAAGAACATATTAGTTCAGGACACGAAAAGTTATGTAACCATGGCTGCTACGACGAAAACTTGAGCAAATTACAACTCCATCGAAGGACACTTGCTTATTAGGTAAAATTCAACACTAAACGAGGTGCAGCCAACACCTTCTCACACTCCCATCTCCTCAACTTGACATATGTACCACCCCGATGTCTTCTTTCTTTTCTCCAAAACCAAGTACAACTCGCGGGAAAAAAGTACTACGTGGGTCCACTGATAGATGGATGCGTACGAGAACCGAGAGCGTACGTACAGGTTCTTTGTCTTAAATGCACCTGAAGATGCGCTGGCCTAGGTGTGCGCAAACACAGATCAGCGGGCCTTGCTGACGCCGTCTGCATTTTTGGACGAAGAGCATTACCACCGAGAGACATCCAGCGGAGCGTGCTACGGTGGAGGGTTGCCATGGGGAGTCCCGCGGGGACGTGGATGTGCCAGCGGAGAGTGCACCTGCCGAGGATGGATGAAGAGGATGCACCGGATAGTCTTGCAAGAGAGAAAGCGCTTTGCGCCACCAGGAGCGCTTGCCGCTTACACTAGAGGAGAAGGCGGCTTCTGTGGAGATCGCGGAAGCGGAGGAAGAGGCGGGCGGGGAGACAGCGGTGGATTTCGAAATGATAGAGGCGGAGTTGGCGGTCGTGGTGAAGGTGGAAGAGAAGGGTCTGAACATTAATACTGATCATGCTGATGCTATTTATCAATATTTTATAGACGAAGATATCAAAGGTTATTGTTCATGAACGCCTCGTGAAGATGGCCTGATATGTGACTACGGCGTATGAAATTGGTAGTTGACCAATGAACTATTGTTGCCGGATCCGTCCACGATGCTTGTGGCGCCTTCGATGGCCAGCAGTGCAGCCATACCTATTCGGCTTCTGATAACTTGCCTCTGCCGTATGGGGCTCTCCATACGGCGCCCGCTTTCTAAAATTACTTAGGAACGTATCCAACCTCTTATTCATCGCGCTCTCCATCTGCTTCAGCCTCTTATCCATCTGCTCCAGCGCCTCCTCTACGTATGCAGTTGCGGTAACCTCCAGCTCCTCAAGCTTGTCTTTCGCTAAGTTGTCCATGTCGTCGGGCACTCGCTCGAGCATGTCCTCTATTATTACCTGCATGTTGAATTTTTTTTCTTCGAAGCCGTCAATGAAATCCTCATCAGCGGCGCCACGTAGATAGTGGGCTTGATGCAGGACGTTCTCGCAGACGGTGGCGATCCTCTGCTCGTATTTGGCGGCGAGTCCGCCGCCTAACAAGGCGCGTAGAGCGGGGTATAGAGGCCTGGTTTCAATAGGGGTTTCGGAAGACTTTGTCTCCGATGGAGGCGGTGAGGTGGAGACGGATCTTGAATTTTCGAGGAATTGAGCAAGTATATCTGGGAAGATGTTTTGCATCATATTCCTCACTGTATGCTCTAGAAGGACATGCGGCGATGGGGCACGCAATGATTCATCGACGGTAGGCGACGGACTCGTAATGGTTGTGGCCTTCTCGGTAGGCGAACCTTGGGGTATGTAGAAGACTCTTTTCGGCGACGGGGCGAAGGGCGGAGTGGTAGAGACGTCTCTTGAGCGTTTCTGCCTCGCGTCGGCGTACGGTGGGGGGTCAGTGGGCACAAAGGGTTCCGTGGGGCTAAAGATGGTCCAATTCCCCAGCTTACGTCCCCTCAGGTTTTTTTCGTCAATGGGGAAGCCGCGTAATTGTTCTGGCTGGCTGACGATAGTGGAGAACGGGTGGTGTTGATCTTTATGCAGGTAATTCCAATCAAATAGAATTTCTATCTCTGTCTCTTTGAGAAGGCCGACGAGTTGAGTGAAGGCACTCTCGTGGCTGGGTTTATGTGTAATGCTTCCTGGAATGTCGGGACAGAGGAAGGTGCAGGGGTCTTTTAGATACAAAAACAGAGCTCGAGTAACAGGAGACGAGTTCCGCTTAATGTAGTCCGTATCTGGTTGTCCGAGGGTTCTCACTGGAGTCGTGTGGGTCGTCGTGGTAGGGAGGAGGTTATCGGCATTGTAAATCAAGGTGAAGGGTTGCGGTTCGGGAAAGCCGTGAATGTGAGTTTTGCATTGGAGAGAAAAGTTGGCACACTCGTTCTCCTTGTATTTGATGTTAAAGGTGCATCGTACGAGAGACGCTGAATCTGCCCAACTTTTGCCACCAGCTAATGCGTGAATACCGTCGTTACCAAAGAGGTTATAAGTCATTCTCTATAGATATCAAGTCTATGTACCCAACTCGATTGATCAATTGACTCACCAACTGTGCCCCTGCCACGCAATGTGTCAAGATGCCCTCCCACCCGGGCTTTAAAGAGCAGCCCTGACTCAGTCGCCAGGAAAAGACGAGAGAATCGAACAGGATCGGAGAAAAAAGCGCCAACCACCCCTCCAATGAAAGCAAGCCAGCGCGTGGGCCAAAACCGACGAACGCCGTGATCACAAACAGAGAAGGCCTTGTGAACTTCGCAAGGATGGTGGGTGTCCGACTCTCTCACGCGGCCAGCCGGCGTGTGGGCCCGAAACCGACTAACACCGTGATGACCAACGCTCGAGGTTCGAAGCAGCGCAATTTGTATATAGCGTGTAAAGATGGGTTGAGTGAAAAGGGGACGCGATGGGTTGTGATGGTGGTGATGGGATGGTGGTGATATAATGGTGGTGGTCAACTGATGGAAGCCTTGAGGTCGGGTGGTTGGGACGAGGGGCGCGCTAGATTTGTAAGCGTTTCACACCCCAGGTCGGCGCGCTAAGGTTGCGAGTACTCGCGCCACGCCAACCTATTTCTAGTGCAGCCAAGACGGCGGGGGTGATCGTTATTTGCAGGTATTATTTCCATTCGCCACAAAGCTGAAAGGTTTGCAGACATTCACCGGTCTGGATGGGTCGGCACGTCCGCTATTGGTGCGTTGGATTATGGATGGCATGATCCTGTCATACTGTTACAACACTCACCATGGGTGATACACATTAGCGTTGTGTTAAGGCGAGACGGAATGCACTCACTGGTTGGTGTTAAGACGCGATAGGTTGCCATTCGCGCTACTGATCTCCATCTGCTCCCACAGTCTCTAAATTGTTTGACGCATGAACTACAACGCCGACCGCTCGCTTCGACGTGCCGCGTTCTGTGCACTAATAACAGTGTAACAAAAGCGACAGGAGGCTAAAAGAGTAAATCTGTGGCTGGAAGCTTACACGTGGCTTGTAGGCTAAGATAGGTTGAAGAAAGTCACATGATCGTAGTTTCTAGCGTCTCGAAAGACGCGAGGTGCGGGCGAGCAGCCTGATTGTAGTTGGTCTTGCGTCTGTTCGGAGGGTAAGCACCGGGCGGGGTTCAGGCTCGTAAGCCGCGCTGCTTACTAGCCTAATGTCGCACTGGACGTATGAGTGAAACGAACAGTGAAAATGATAAAAGAATATGAGACACAAGTGTGAGATGAAGCGTGTGTGTGTGCGATAGTATTGCTATTGTGTGTTTTTGTCTGTGTGCCTTGAGGAACGAAAGTTCCGAAAGGTCTTTTGCCCTGACTACCGTGTCCGTGCGCGTGATGCGCGGATTCGCGTAATGCGCGGGCAACACCAAAACACCCTACTTTCAACACGCGTTAACTCCACCAATATGGATCCAATCCAGGCTGCGATTACTGATATCGAGTCGCTCAAGTCAGGAGAGCCTTTTTCTTATACAGCTTTTGCTACTAAATATGGTGTTGTCCGGTCTACCTTAATCCGAAGGCATCGTGGGATAACACGTCCTCAACAGGTCAAGAACTCTGATCAGCAAAAGCTTACCCTAGAGCAAGAGCTAGAACTTGTACAATATATTAAAGGGCTCACAGAGAGACACCTACCTCCTACTAGGGAGATGATACGGAACTTTGCCTCT
>KZ805927.1:0-10340 GCA_003073855.1 Periconia macrospinosa
AACAGCTGAAGAAGGACAGCGATTAGCCTCTCTACGAGAATTTGGGGCGCGTAGTGATGGTAAGAAGGCAAAGAAAGGTAGGCGCACTAAACTAGGTGAGCCATCTCAAAGACGCTGTGGGCAATGCGGTGAGACTGGGCATAACGCGCGAACTTGTAAAACTGTAGCGGATACATCTACAGATCATGTAGAGGGGTCGTAGAATACTATTTTGTCTGAATCCTATAGTATATCGCATGTTTTGTAGAGCAATCTGGTGCGGGCTTGGCAGAGTGATCAGCTCGCTTGTGTGATCAGCTCGCTTGTGACCTACGTTATATATATAGTAAATATTAGCGTAAATTAGGCTAATCTAGCGTAATAGTACCTTAAAGACTATAAAAAGTTAATAGATTTTATTACTAAGTCTATTTTTACTATTAAAAAGCTAAATAATAGTAGTTCTTACGTTTTTAATAATAAAATAGATAAAGCGCGTAAAATAATTTAAAAAAAGGCCTTTTTTATACTTACTAACCTTAAAAAGTAAAAATTAGTATACTTTAACCTATATTAGCGCAACTAATAGTGTTCTATAATTAATTCTAGCTTTATACTAATTATATATTTCTTTATAATAAAAAAAAAAAGAATAGCCTTTATAGTACTAAATTTAGTATTTTTATAAAAAGTTAGGACTAATTTAAAGTAGCTATCTATAAAAAGACTTTAAAGCTCTAAAAATAGCTTAAACTAGACTTTAAAAAAAAAGATTTAAATAATAAGCTTTTTAATACTTTTAAAAAGAGCGTAAGTAGTAATAATAAACTATATTAGTATAGATTAGTATTAATAAGCTTATATAGAAGCGTATAGAAGTCTATAGTACTAGTAAGTTTATTAAAAATATAGCTAGTAATAGGAAAAAAAAAGCTAAGGCAGTTTAAGCTAAAGTAGCCTATAGTAGTAGTAAAAAGTATAAAGTATCTAGAACTATAGAAACTATAGCTTTAAAGCGTAGTTATAGGGATTAATAAGATAAAGTAATATAATTTAGACTATATTAGCGTAAAATAGTACGTATAGTAAGTATTTAAAAAGTTTAGAAATATATTTTTCTAGCTTTAGCTAATAAAGATACCCTTTATATAAAAAAAAAGTTTTAGTCTAGCTTATAGGCCTTCTATAAAAGAATATATAGGTTAAAATTTTTTTATAAAATTTTTTTTATAATTTTTTTTATAAAAAATCTTTAAAAAAAATATTAGAAAAACTCTACTCTAAAATTTTTTTTTAGTAAATTTTCTAAGTCTAAACTTAGATTTTAGCTTAGTATCTTTTATTCCTATCTTCTAATTTTTAGGTTAAAGCCTATAGTTTTACTTATAATTAGAAAAAACTAAGGATAAAAAGGTATTTCTATCCTTTCTTAATCCTAAAAAGGTTAAGTCTAATAACTATTTTTTAGCCTTAGTTTTTTTCTTAGAATTTAAGTTAGGTTTTACTTAAATAAGGTAAACTAAGCTAAATTAGTATTGTTTATATAGAATTACCTATTTTTTTAGCTCTAATTAAAGGTTTAAATATTATATTTCTAAGCGCTATTAAATACCTATTAGTAAAAAACCTTATAAAAAAATAATTTAAGTAAAGGTAGCCTAGTAAACTTTTACTTATTTTTTATAAAGCCTAATTTTAGCTTAAACTAACCTATATTAGCGCTACTTTATAATACTCTTAGAATTTCTTTTATTTAGTCTAAAAAAGGTCTATAAATATTTTTTTTTTTTTTTTCCTTTACTAATAGGTAAAAAGTCTAGCCTTTCTATTTAGAGCTTTCTAGGTAGGGATAGTAAAAGTTAAAATATACTAGTATTTAAATAGAACCTAAGGTAGGTTTATAGTTTTTTTTTATACTATTTTTTTTTTAGTTCTTTATTTTTAAGAAGTAGTTACTTAAAACTAGTTACTAGTTTTTAGTAGGTTCTAGCCTACCCTAATTTTAGTTAAAATAAGTTAGTATAAATTAGGCTACTTAAAAGTAAGTTAACTTTTTTTTTTAGCTATTTTAGCTAGTTTTTCTTTAGCTTTCTTTTTCCTAGTATAGGTTTTCTATAAGCTTTTTAAAGTGTTACTACTTATATAGGCTACTAGCTTTTAAGTATTTTTATTTTTTTTATAGCTTTTCTACCTAATAAGGTACTTCTACCTATTTTAACTATTTTTTTATTATTTATAATTTTATTAACTTTAAATATATTTTTTTTTATTTTTTTAAGGTATTTTTAATTAGATTTTAGGGTTATAGAATTAAGCTTTTAGAACTATATAGCTCTAATAGTAACGTATAGAAGACTAGATAGATATTTTTTAGTTTAGGTATCTCTACTTTAAAAGTAGTTATACTAATTTAGTTTAATATAGTTCTTAGTTTAATATATTTCTAATTAAGTTTCTTTTTTAGATAAATAGAATAAATATAGTAGGTAGATAGTAAAACTTAGTCCCCTTTTTTAAAAAGCGGGGGTAGTTTTTACTTATTATAGTACCTACGCTAGTACTTATTTACTACTATAATTCTTTTTTTATACTTTTTTTATAAAGCTACTACTTATTTAGCTAATTTTTTTTCCTAAAGGTGCTATTAAGCTAATTAGGGCCGTTTTAAGCTAATTTACGCTTTAAAGGTTTAAACTATAGTAGGATTTAAAAAGTGTAAGTTCTATAGTTATATATTTACTATTATTATATATAAACTCTACTATTAGTAACTATAACGCCTAATTATTCTATTTTAATATATAAAAGTACTTTAGGTACTATTTTAAAGTTTAGTTCTACCTTTTAGTTTAACTATCTATCTATAAGTAATAAGTAAAAGTAAAAATTTTTTTTACATTTAAATAGTAGTTAAATATTTCTAATACTTACTATTTATTAAAAGGCCTTTATCTAAAATTACCTACTATAGTACTTTATAAAAGTAAATAATTTTACGTACCTAGGTTTCTACTAGGTTAGTCTTCTTTTAATTAGCTTTTACTAAAATATAATAGGCTATTTTAGTAAACCTATTTATAATAATAAGTATTATATTAAATACTACGCTATATAACTTACTAATAGGAAGTTCTATAATAAAGTTTATTATTATTTTTTTCTATACTTTAGTTAATAGTTTAAGTAGCTATAGCTTACTATATAGTACGTATTTAGTAGCTTTTGCCTAATAGTAGCGTAAATAGTCTTTATAGTAGTTAGTAATTTTTTTTAATATCTCTTCTTACTAATATTACTTTTTTATTTTTTTCTCTATTTTTATATAGCTAAAATAGCCTCTAAGTAGGCTACTATAGCACTCTTTAAGTGCTTTTTTTTTTTTTTTTTTAAGTAACGTAAAGGTTACTAACTTATATTAAACTTAGTTAAAGTTATTTAGGTTAATTTACTCTAAATTATTCTAATTAGTATTAGATTTATTAGAAGACGCCTCTAAGTTAGTTTTAGTTTCTACTTTATTTTTTAAGGTTTTTAGCTTAAGAGAAGTAGCCTATTCTACTATAAAAAATTTTTTAATTACCTTTTTTTTACTTTTTACTACTTATATTAGGTTATTTTTTTTTAGTTTTAGGACGGCGGTAACTAAAAGTTTTTTTTTAGTTATTTTACTTAGTAAGTTCCTTAAAAGCTATATAAAAGCTTTATTATACTTTTAAGTAGGTTTTTTTTACTTTAGCTATATAATTTAAGCGTTAAAACAGCCTATCTATAGAATTTATAGTCTTTAGATAGTATATTAGGATAAAGTCGTACTTTAATAGTATTAAATATAACTAAACTTAGTAATAATTTAAAACCTTAGTCTTTATAAACTATTTTAGCTTTATATAGTTTATTAAGACTTTAAAGAAGACACTATTAAAATAATATTACTAATACTTTAAACTTTTTATAATTATAAGTAGTTTCTAGTTATATATATTATAGTTATATTTTACCTAGATTAACTTTTATAAAAAAAAGTTAATTAGCCTCTATTAGGCTAGACTATTAGGTTTTAATATTAATTAGCTTAAAATGCCTACTATAGCTCTACCTAAGGCGTTAATTTCTACGTATATTTTTTTTATACTTAAAATGCACTAGAATTAGTACATTTATAAATAATTTCTTTAAAATTTTAAAGGCTTTTTTTACTTTTTAACTAATTTTAATTATCTAACTTTTTTCTCTTTTTTATATAGGCCCGCCTTAAGCTATATTTAGCCTTTTTTAGGTTAATTTTATAAAAGAAAGTGTAATTTAAAAAAAACTATAGATAAATTAATAGTAGTAGTTTATAAAACTAAGAAATACGCGTATATTATGTACTATTTATAGTATTAGCTATTTTTCTACTATTTTAACTTTTTTATAGTTAATTTTAATACTTTTAAAAAATATAATATATTTTAGGTACTTAGTATATTAAGTATGCTATTTATATTTTAAAAGTTTAATATATAGCCTAAATTAGCGTAATTTATTTAAAACTACTTTAATATAGTATATATACTTACTCTCTATTCTAGAAAAAATTAGGATATTATCTAAATAGATAATATAGGTTATATTAACTAATCTTATAAGTGCCTAGTTTATATATACTTAAAACTAAGTAGGTGCATTTATTAGGCTAAAGAGTATTATAGTATATTTAAAGTAACTATATTTTATCTTAAAAGTAGTTTTCTACTTATTATTTTTCTAAATTTATATATAATAGTATATATCTCTTACGTTTAACTTTATATACTAGTTTACTTATATAAGTCTATTTAGAAACTCTATAATTAAAAGTAAAAAGTGTTAATTTTTAATAGTAACTTTATTTAAGCTACAGTAATCTATATAAAAGTGTAAACTTTTTTTTTTTTTTATAAAAAGTATAAGAGCTCTAGCTAGTAATTTTAAGCGTTAAATCTACCCTTTTTCTAAGTACTCTACTATATACTTTTTTAAGACCTATAACTTAGTTATAGAAAAGTTATATAAAGGTTAATAAGGTAGTTACCCTTTTAGTAATAAGTTTATAGCTAAATTTTAAAGTCTATACTTAGGAAGTTCCTTTATATTTTTTTTTAACTATAAATTAAAATATTTTTTATATTCTATTAGTAATAAGCTTTTAGTAGCGCTATTTAGCCTAAATTATTTTATATAATTTACTAATATTACGTAAAGGTCTACTTTATAACTTTATATAGTTTTTTTAAACTTTATAGCTTTTTCTAGCGTAACTAGAATATATTTAGTTTAAAATTTAGGTTTTTTTTTTTAAAATAGCATCTTTTTACTACTATAGCTTAACCTTAGCTAATACTTTTTAATTTAAAGTAAACTAAAAAATATTAGGTATTATAACTAGCTTATTACTATAAACTCTATAAAGTAGATTTTTTTTTTCTTTTTAAAGTCTTTTACTTCTACGTTAACTTCTATAATACTACTAAAGTCTAATAAGCTACTATCTAAACTTTTAGCTAAAAACTACTAACTTTTAGTATCTATTAGTAGGCTTAACTTTTTTACCTTATTTAAAATTAATAGGTTTAGTTAAAAATACCTATCTACTAGAGCTTTAAAAACTTCTAATTACCTAATAGAAACTAGAACTATTAATATCTATAACGTTTTAAGGTATACTACGTTATATAATAGCTTTATATTTTTTTTTTATTAAGTTAGTTATAGTAATAAAGTAGAAGTTACGTCCTTATTACTTTTACTTTTTTTTAACTTATTATAACTTATATTATTTTTACTTTTTAGAGGTTTTAAATAGGTACTAGCGTAGTAACTAAACTTTTAGTAGTTTTAATAAATTATATTAAAATTTAGTAAAGTACTTTATACCTTTTTAGTCTATTTTATACTATTACGCGTATTTCTAGAGTTTTTACTTTTTTTTAGAAGTTTTTTATTCCCTTTATCTCTAGAAGCTTTTAAATTATTTTAATATTTTTTTTTTATTTTTTTTTATATTAACCCCCTTATTATAGTACTTTCTATAAAAAATAATATTTACTTACTTTTTAATTTACGTAAAAGTAAATACTTTTTTCTCTAGTATTAAATATAAGTTTATATAAATCTAGTTAAGTAAGGCGTTATAGTAAGCTAGCACCTAGAACCTTAGAGGCTAGGTATTACCTAACTTATTCTAGAATAAACGTAGATACTTTATAAGTTTTATAGAGGTCTACTTACTATGCTACTTAGCTTAACTAATTACATTATAAGTAGTTTATTATTATTTTTAGGCTAAACTAAATAAATTTAGTATAGCTATTTTTAAATTAGCTTATTTTAAAATAAATTAGATATTTTTACGTATTTCTAATTTAATAAAGGTTTTTTAAAGTATTTTTATAGTTTTAGAGATATATTAAACTTTAAAGTTAATTTTACTATTTTTACTAGAGAAGTGCGTAGTAGCTTAGAAAAAATACTTTTTATAGTTATATACCTAGTAATTATATTTAGCTTAAGTCTTTTTTAAAAAAACTTAAAAAGCTTTTAGTCTAAGTAAGCTTATACTTATAGAGGGTACGCTTTTAAGTGCCTTAGTTATTAATAATACGCGTACTACTAGGTTAAATAGTTTATATTAATTTTTTAATATATATAAAGTTATAATTTTAGCTTTTTATTTTATATTCTTTTATTATTTTTATAATTTTTCTAGTTTAAGCTTTTTTATAAACTATATTAGCTTATTTTAGCGTAATATAAGAGTAAAGGGCTCTACTAATAGCTTTCTAGCCTTAGAGTAGTTTATTAAGATATTTTAATTTATAAAAAAATCTTTTTATTAACTATTTTTTACTTATATACCTAATTAAGTTAAGATATCTATATTACTATATAAAGTAGATAATATAGCACTTTACTAGGTTAGCTAGCTTCCTAAAAAAGTATTTATACTAGTAAAAAATAAGTTAAATATTTTATTTATAAGGTAACTTAAACTACTTATAGAGAGTAATTATAATATTAAAAGTACTAGGCTAAAATATATATAAGTAAGGAAGGTAAGTAGAAAGGTAGATATAGGTTAGTATTATAACAAAGAGTAATCGCTGTTGTCTAGCTCTCACTCTAGGGTAACTACTTATACCTTAGGCCCTATTACCTAATCCTAAGCTAATCTAAGCTAAAGTAGGTCTATATAGCCTACGGCTTAACAGGAGTGCGTAAAGTAACTAGTATATAATATTTTTTTATACTAGTTACTAAATAATAGAGTAGTATATAGTATAGCTCTACTTTAAGTTCTTTTTACTATTAATTTTTTATATATAATAATTATATATATTATAAGATTTATTAAGGATAGCGTAGAGATTTTTATCCTTTAATATTTATTTAAAATACTTAATATTTACTATTCTATATTTTTAAAACTTCTAGGTAGTGTTTTATAACTTTATAATTTTTAAGATTCTATTAAAATTAATAGTAGGTATATTAGTTTTTAGTAGAAACTAATAGCTCTTTAAGTAATCTACTACTAATACTTTTTAGACGTATTTTTAAAAGAAACTTTAGGTCCCTAAAACTTTTTATATTTTAACTAGTTAATATAGGTTAATTACTATTATTTATAGAATTTATATAAGCTATTCTTAATTAATTACTACTACTTATAGGCTAATTATAGTGCTAAGTGCTTTAGAATAGTAAAAGTATATTATACTTTTTATACGTAGGTAGGTAGCTAGGTATTTAATAATATTATTATTAGATAGAATACTTTAGTATTTTTTTTTCTATTTACGTATTATTTAATAAAAGGCACTATTAGGATTTATATATTTATACTTTATTTTTTAAGTTACTATTTAGAAATCTATAATATTTAGCTAGCTATTAGTCTCTATATTAGTATTAATAGCTATATCTATAGGGTCTTCTATATTTTTAATTATATCTACTAATTTAGGTATTTTTTACTAAGTTTCTTTTAGAGCTCCTTAGGTATGTATAAATAAAAATTAAATTAGAGTTAGGTATTATAAAAAGTAAATAATAGAAGTTAGTAACTAGTTTATTTACTAATCTATTTTTTTAAACTAGTTATATTTATATAACTAATTTAGTAATACTTATAATACTACTTACTTAACTCTAATAAATACTTTAATTATTAGTAGATAATAGGTATATTAGACTAGGAGATATATTTTTTACTATTTCTTTAATAACCTCCTTTAGTATATTAATACTTATTAGAGTAGATTTATTATTTTATTATTTAATTAGATAAAAGAAAATAATGCCGAAGCACTACCTAGGTATTCCTACCTAAACAAAAATAGAAGAAAAAATATTAACACAAAAAAGGCGGGACCACCTTAATTATAAAAAAATTAAGAAAAAAAAGGTTAAAAAGTAGGTATAATTAATTAAGGGATTATTAATAACCTAGGTATTACGTAAGGTAGGCGCTAAGAAAGCTTAGCGCCTACCTAAAAAATCGTAGGAAAATAATAACGCTCTCTACATTATTATTATCCTAATAACTACTTATTAAAGGCGGCTAGAGGTAGGCTTAGACTAGCACTAGATAGTATAGTACCGTATTATCTATCTAGGCACAGCTACCTAGATGTTCCTATAAAGTATAAAAAAAAGTTACGCGTACTACTAGTAAGTATATCTTACCTTCTCCTCCTTTACTACACTATTTAATATTATCTAGGCTAGTAAGTAATATATAGAAATAATAGCAAGACGTATAACTATATATAAAGTAATAATAATATATAAGATAATATGTAAGATAATACGTAAACTATAGAAAGACCTATTATTATAGGTTTATTTACCTAATTAGAATTTATATTAGTACTTCTAGTGCTGCTTTATACTAAAAGTAAAAATAATAAAGGTAAGAGTAATAATATTAAGGGTAATAATATTAAGGGCGTAGGTTACCTCTTTCTATATACTAAATAATACGGCGAGCTAGTAACTAGTAAAATTATTAAAGATATTATTAAAGATAGTCCTACTATAGTAGTCTAGCTAACTAATAAGTAAGTATTAGAGGTATACTAATAAAGTTAGGCGTAGGTAATTAATAGCGGTAGTTACGAGCGCGTAGTGCTAGCGCTATAACTAGTTCTAAATCTATATTAATAGAAAGAGCTTATTAGTTACTTAATATTTATAGTATTAAAGCTTAATAAGGACTTTAAAATAATATTAAAGGTAGAGGGCAGCGTAGAGTAGATGCGCTAGATCTTTAACATTACGCACTAGAACTAGAGATATAAGAGAATAATATAAGGCATAGATAAAGTTAATAAATAGAGGCTTACGTAATATAACTAGTAAAAGCTTATAGCTCTATATAGTAGCAACTATATAGGCTTAGAGTAGTTAGTTAATAAGGCAAGGTTAGTAGAAGGCTTATAAAAGAATATGTTAAATTATTATAAATAATTCTGCTACTAGGTAGTAGTAAGAGAAAGTTTATATATATATGTGTAGAATAAATTAAACAAATAAACAAATAAATAAAAAAAGATTAATTATTACTAAGAATATTTTATTATGTACATATAATTAAGTGCTTTACGAATCTATAGGTAAGATTAGAGTAGATTTATAGATAAGAGTTTTAGCTATTATTAGGATAGGCTATTTAATTATTAAATGTAACTCTAAATTATAATTTTTTAGGCCCTTCTTTAGTTACTTTTATATAAATACTTTTATTTACTTAGCTAGGTACTTTATTATTTATTTATTCTATTTTTAGGTAATTAGGCTAGTTTTAGTAAAGTTTACTTTAAATAAGGTTAAGCTTTACATTATAGAGTAATCCTTTTTCTTTATTTTATTAAACTATTTTTCTTTAAAATTTTTTACTATACTTTTTACTTTTATTAAATTAGTAGCTATAATCTTTTAAATATATTTAATTAATTATTTAATACTTTAAAGTTCTTTATATACTATAAATACTATAATATTAGCTAGATATTTTAGATATTAAAATTATTAAACTAAGTAACTTAAAGCTTCTATTAATAATTATATAACGTAACCGGCATACGAGTCGATCAGGCATACGAGTCGATCACTCTGCCAAGACCACACCAAAAACACGACCTTTAATAAAGAATCACAACACCAGCTTGTATTGGGGCATCTAGAAAACTTTCCTAATAACCCCCCTAGCTCCTACGCGTCTTTTTGACAGGTGCGCGAGTTGTGCCCAGTCTCGCCGCAGGTTTTACAGTGCCTTTGAGAGGGACCAGCCTCTCCCGTGCGCACCTTCTTTGACGCCTTCTTCCCATTACTACGCACCC
>KZ805928.1:0-10331 GCA_003073855.1 Periconia macrospinosa
ACGATTTTACTATGTACCCCGGTGGGGAGCCGGTATACGCTTTTTAACCAACTATATCATGTGGACGTACTCTAGTAATATACTCTTACTAATAATACGGTAATCTGACAAGTGTGTCGCATTCTTGACCAATATTACAGGGCGACTAGTGACTTTTAGGAACCCCGTGGATGCCCCAGTTCCTCGGCTATCGGCTTCTTCAGTGCCCGATCCTGAAGCAGGGTACTCAACGGTACTTAACGCTGCGCCACAGTGCTATGTCTGACAGCTCTGGAGTTACACGAGCCACCGGTACCGTCCAGCATGTACCGTTACTTGAGGCTGCAGGGATATTCCGCTCGAAGCTAAACTATTAAGGTAAAGGCTATTCTTAGCGCTGCAGGAGCGTGCGGGGCAATACAGCTATCCCGCTTCTAGATTTACTGTACAGTCAGGAAGTGAGGCTCTCGTTTATCAACCCCGCTTAATGAGGCATTAGGTCGCCACTAAAGCGCAACGAGCTTAGATGTTGAAATACTTCACTCGGTATAGAATCTTTCTATGTCTATCTACAACTTAACAAGTTTTTAGACGGGATGCATGAACTTTTCGGTAGATCCGAGGCTGTCCGAGGTGGCGCCAGCGTGTATGCCTGTGGTGAATTGCGGTATTACAGACTAAGTAGAGGTTTTCTATAGAAGACATGTAGTTTGGACAAAGCTTAGGATTCAATGTCTTTATTCCGAGATTATCTGGGCCTCTTGATTGTTGTTGACTTTGTTATGATGAAAAGCACTGGTGGGTTTCCGGCACGCAGGGTTTTCCGGCACGCAGGGACGGACGTTAATGTTGTTATTGGCGACCTGCTATGGCGTCGGAGAATCATTTCGCCGATGGGTTTCCTGAACCTCTTGGCAAACAACGCTGTCATCGTTGATCTTATAGCTACACAGTCCATCAGCGAAGCGTACCCATATTCGCCTAAATATAAGAACACTTTTCGGCACAGTGTCAAACATGAACTCTTCTATCTCATGAACCTTACCCGAGAGCCTTGTGCGCCTCCGGAAGTCCCCCCTCGCGTTGGGGGTCCGCGCCGCCAAATCCTCTTTCGCCACCCTGGGTACCACGACTCGAACAACGTACTCCTCAAACTTTTTGCACCCGATTCAGGACCACCTTCCAGAGGTTATGGCTTATATGCTGGATATGCTCTGCAAGCCTGTGGTATCATTGCGGGAAATCGCTGGGACGGATGGCTTTCAGAGGCGAAAGACCATGATCCCTCAACTCGGGTCGATTCTGGTAGTGTTCTAGACAAGAACAGCTACTACTTCCACTTGCCCTCACCGTCAAGCGACGGTGACGCTGGCCGTCTCGACCCTCCGTATCCAATCGTCCCGACCTTTCGCGAGTGGCGTTTTTCACACGATCACCTGCCCGATTTATAGCAGCAGGCGAGCTCAGTAGATTCCGACTTCGCGGCTCCCGAACAGTCTTACGCGACCTCGAACCTTACCCTTGCCCTCCAAGCTCGAGACGTCTCATGTCGCATAACTGGTTGTAAAGAGGGAACGCAGGTTGCGCACATTTGTCCACAGAAAGAAGCTGAATGGTGGTACGAGAACGACATGTCGAGATACAATCTCGGGTCCGCAAACACGTTGGATGATCTCTCGAATGCGCTGCTTCTTCGCACCGACCTTCACATCGCGTTCGATAAACCAAAGTTTGTCTTTGTACCGAAACCGTCATCTGATATGGAGAAGCCACGATTTGTGATCCATTTAGTTGAAGCGTCGGCTGAGTTGGAGTTTCTGTACCACAACCGCGCATTGCACCCCTTGTATTCAAGTGTAGAGACACTATTTGCTCGGTTTGCCTGGTCCATCTTCCCATTGCTCGACGCATTCCTGACCTGCCGCGAACGCCGACGTCTTCTTCTGGCCAACGAAAACGCGGCTCCTGTTGATAACGATGGCTTTGTTGCATGGGATAAGTGCGCTCAATTCTCTAGAAAACGATCCCAAAGCCCCAAAAAACGCAAGCCCGACTCTGTGCCATCAGTGGCCGACAACATTAACCTCACTACGGAATCTGGCGAGTCGCGCGTGCGTAAGAAACAACTATGCCAACACCTAGTACCTCATGAAAACGTCCACTTGAGCAAAACCTCCGCTTCCTCGACGTCTACCTCGCCTGCGAGCTTGCCAGCGTTGGACGCTCAGGCCTCATTCGAGCTCGATGATTCAGACGAACTCGAGGACCTATTAGTATTGAGTGCGTCTTGTTCTACCAACAGGCAGGACCATGCACATTTCTCTGCATTGTCACGTGCATGGTTAGCACAGGAGCGTCTTCGTTCGAACGTACATGATCAGTGGAAGGAGAAAGAGTCCTGGACGAGGGATGTTTGGATGGGGAAAATTTTATTGGACGAGGGAGAGGCTATAGAATGGCATAAAAACTGCGGGGCAGAATTTCCTGAAGCTGAGTGTTGACGCCTTACATTAGATATTGGATAACTACCTTTGTGATACTCTGTACTTGCGCCGGCGTCAATGAGCTGAGCCGCTTGTGATGTAACGCTCGGCAGATGCGAAACTGGTTTCAGCACATGCTGACTAAATGTTGTAAAGGCTCGTGTAGTGTGGCTAGTGAGATTTTTGGTTACGCTCAGTTCTGACCCCGCTTTGGGCTGTCCATATTCGATTCTCTAAGCACCCTCTTTCCTAGCCAAAGTAACACATCTCACAAGATATCAAAAGGAAAACTTTGTCGCTTCTGGAGATGGATACAACAGAAGACACAGACAGACCTACCAGTCCCAGTCCCAGAAGCCAGGCCAAAGGCCTGTTGGTTCCTCAAAAGAATGACTCAATCGCGGTCCTTGAACAGAAAATGACGGCGCTAGCAGAGGCTGTTCGCCGTGGACGAGGCATGGCTGCCGCGACAAACTACGCAGCATGTCCGCTCCAGGAAAGGGATGCTACGAAAAAGGCTGTTGCCTTGCTATGTTTATCGCCGCGCATTCGGCGTCGCCCTGCAACTGTGCCCACTCAGTGCCGCCCTCGATCTCGTCCTCCCCCGCCCGCGAACCTAATCGACGAACCTCCATGTTCCGCTCGACGTCGTCCCTCCCACCCGTCAGTTCTAGGTCCAAGAGCTGGGGAACAGATACGCGTCAGAGCGCAATGTCAGGATACCTGCTTGATAGGCTGCAATCGCGATTGTCGAGTCCCGTCGTGTGACGGGCGTCAACGTGCTCCGCGTACAACTTATGGCTGTAAGCTTTGCAGGGTGCCATTGTGTAGGCCAGAGCTACGCCCTGAGTGCTGGGCTGAGCACCTGCGCCGCGCCAACACCATTAAATCTGTGGATATCTCTATGAGCTCGACTATTAAGTAAATCGACAAGAATTGACTACAATTAAGTGCTCCCACAAGAATCGCCATCAAATTCTGGTGTTGGCGCTATTTTAGTGCCTTAAGGGACATCCTCCAATTGGCGCAGCTCAGGTGGCCCGTGTACGGGCGATTTTGACGGTGCGTGGGATACTAATTTGTAAATGTAGTGGTAGTTATGCGGGGCACGCGCAGACACTGCACTGGCGAGGGCCTCCGTAATCGGTAATGCCTAACTTTCCCAAAGACAACTTGCCTTTAATATCAAGGCGCCGCCGATAAGTTTTACTTGTGCTTTTGCGCGACAAACCAGACTCCACCCAAACTCTAGTGAGTAATCACACCGCATCGACTCAAAGATTGCTGACATGTCAAAAAGCTTAAGATCGGCTGCGAATCGGAACAGGATGACAACTGCGGATGATCTAGTATGTTTATAACACTTTGGTGTTGGTATCCTAACTGGGCTTAGAAGCATGCATGGAAACCCCTCAACCAAAGTGACCATCGTCTGGCTGGCACACAATGGCAGGCCGTCGCGAGAATTGAGTCTGCAGAAAAGCCACAACTTCTCTGCCATGATTGCGAAGAAACCATATTTCTTAGTCAAGACAAGATAGAGATTTGGAGCACCAAAGGAACTGGATCAAGGGGTATCATTGAAGTGCCCGCAGGAGTCGGTGTGACTATCTACAAGGGAAGATATGTAATTGCTAGTTAGAGCAAGCAGTGTCGCACTCAACCGAATACATAGTGTTTGCGATGTCCAAACCAGATCCAAGACGGAGCCTGACGATACTCGCCAACTCTACACATCTCGTCTGATCCTCTATCGTATGTTTTTTCTCCCAGTTTCGCAGCTGACTGCAATCAATCGCCTCTGCAATAGTGTGGCCGAATATAGGTCTGATGCTGTCAAAGCACGCAGTACCTCCAGGAAACAAGATCGGAAGCCAGCTCGTCTGTGGTGTTACTTCCAGCGTTACGACTATGTCGTGTTCGTTATGGGTACGGGACAATTTTGACCTTACACCATCTGTCGCAACCTCGTCTCGCTTTGGAATAGCGTCCATGACAGACCTGCCGAATACTTTTTCGACCCGATCCCAGGTGGTAGTGTTAAATTCCAATGACCAAGGTGAATCAGCTGTGGTTGGCACGCAACCTGAGCAAAGATCTGTCAGCGGATACACGATGATGGACAGAGAAAACTAACCCTCTGGTGATGGCTGGATGGTACCGGCTTTCGAATACAGGTCGTTGAAGGCACCGTGAGAAGTCTTCAGGTAGTAGGCTATCCGTCTGTGTACTCCGGCTTCCTTGGGCATCTCGACATTTTGTGACACAATATATGAGCGAATTTTCGCAGCTCTGAAGTGTTGATATATCGACTCCAATCGTTTCTCTGGATAAGCAATAGAGACAATGGCAAGTTCGTCAAGCGACAACTTTGCAAGCTCTTGAACAAAACTATTTCGTTGGTCTAGCTTGTTGGTGAAGCTTATAAAGGATTTGCATTTTTCGAGAGCGGTTGACCTTAACTGAGTTCCCGGTTTTAGTAGGTCCTTCACATGTTCGAGTCCTTGCACCATACGAACATGACCTTGGAGTGTTTCTATCATATGCTGGGTAGGCCCGAGTAGTGCTGGATTCTCGAATAGATCGATGAATAGGGCCATGCTGGCTGCTTGATGATTTGAAGCTTGGGTGATTCTGTGTCTTGCAGTGCTGAGGAATGGGGTTTGAGAAAACTGGGTACGGTGGAACTGGGTTTCGTAAATCTGGGTTTTATGATGCGGGGTTGCGCTAACCCTTGATTATTGAAGGAAACCAGTTTAACGAAATCGAGTTTGAGCAAAACCTGGTTTTGCGAAAATATGGTTTTGCATATGGTCTTGGCTAGCGCACGGAAGCGTCTTGGCAGGCTTGAGCCGCGAAGATTGGCGGTCAGCTATGCAACATCAAAGTATATTTCCTTGGCGCGTCCCCTGTGGATGGAACAGTGACTCAATCCTGCTGTGTGCCTGACCCTTTTTGATACAATTAACCCTTTCATCGACCCACGGGATTCTTTTTCTCTTCTTTACGACACAAATCAACACAAAGCGCTTTCAACACCAAGAGCTCCCACAGAACGTGAGTTTTGCCTGCTACATGTACCAAATCATAGCCATCTGTGTATAAAAGTAGGCGCTGCACTAGCTGTCGTGGCTAACGTAACAATGCTCTAGCTGCTATGCCAACCCCACCTCGACCGGAGGATCCTTCACTGCAACCCCGTTCAACCGGCAAACTACTCATCTTGAACGGGTTCCCAGGTACAGGCAAGCTCACTATTCTCAGGAAGGTCAAAGAGTGCCTGCCCACTGCATCGACTCGCCTACTCGACAATCATCTGCTCATTGACCCTGTCGAGGCAGTCATACCCGGACGAAGCGACAAACACCACGACCTGCGTCGCCAGGTTCGAGCCCCAATCTTCAGTCAGCTGCGAGAGCTTGCGCAGGAGGGTCACATCATCCTTATGACTGCATGCCTCGTCGAAAACAACGACACAGATAGCAATTTCCTTCAAGAATATTTCGACATAGTGCGGGAGACTGGTGTAATCCTCTTCTGGATCAATGCGCATTGCAATCTGGACATCCTGGAGCAGCGCGTCAGAAGCCCTGAGCGCATCCAAGACACCAAAGCGAAGCTGAAGGACCCGAGCGTTATCCGGGATTTGGTACATGCCCACCGCCTCATCGAACCGGGAAAGAGTGCCAGCAACTTGGTGAAGTTGATTTATGAAGACCTTGATGCAAACCAATCGGTAGAATGCTCAGCTGATGCCCTTATGAGAATGATTGGAATTCCACAAAGTGGCGAATAGCTGTTCACAACGCGCTACAACATATCGGTAATAGGTTACACCTCGGGATTGTTCATCTCCAGTCGGTTGATTGCAAAAGCGCAGCTATATTCATCTCAAGATATGCCTTAAATTTCAAACCGTACGTCTCAGACATCAGGCCGTATCAAAAACTCTTCCGGGGTTTGGCAAAGGCGCTGGACCTTCAATCATCCCCAACTGTGTAGTATTCAATGAAGTCCTTCTACTGCTCCAAAACAGCCCCGCAACCTGAGCGCGTGCAATCCTCAAGCCTGCTAAGCACAATATCTGGAAATGCTTCATCGTATCAAGCGCCTGAACCGCGCCATAGTCTCCGTGATAAATTACCAGCTCTTTCGGGAGCATCGCGGTCGTTTTGGTAGAATCAAAATGGTAGTGCAAGAGGTACACTTGATCAGAGCGATACATAGTCGGAGTTTATAATACACAACTGTTGGAATGTTGATGCACAGATCCTGAAATTTCCTAGCACTAGGACCACGAGTATGACTAGTGCTATGCTATGACATGACATAATTGCTTTAGTTCCGTATGTGCGTTTGCAGGGTGCACATAGCCCTCTGTCTCATCAAGAACATGTATCAGGTGCATGTGTGGGCTTACCATGCAGATTAATCTCGTATACAGCTATCGTTTCTCGGGTCAAATTTGGTGAGATTGGGTTCTATCATATTCGGTCTCATCAAACCGAGTTGTACCCAGACCTAGTTTCTTTAAAACCGGGTTCTGTAGAACACGACCACGTTAAGTCCCTTTTCCCAGAAAGAAAACCTCTAGCTCTAGATTAGAGGCTTCAATCAAAGAAATTGGGACGTCTGGACCAGCTATAAGTGCATTCTCGTCACTGCAAATTCTAGCTCATCAACGCGACACCAAGATCTTTCTCACTTGCATCCTAACATCATCATGCCGTCAATTACACCCTTCTCCAACTTGTTTCTCTCCTCAGGCGTCGAAGACAACAATGAAGCTCGAGAATTCTTCAAAAAAGTCATAGACCTTGGCATATCTTTCAAGACCTCCCCGAATGTTTTTTCGGAAAGGGTAAAGGCCGTGCCAAGCAAGGTCACTTTTGATCGCATGCCCAAAGCGGGTCTCTCTTTTGAGGGGCTCATGCAGGAGTTTGAAGACATCACCTTGAGCAGCAGCAACTGGAGCTCTCCCAATTTCTTAGGATTTCCTGATGCAGCCAATAGTGTTGCGGGACTGGCAGCTGCAATGCTGATTCCTATGTTGAATCAAAACATGGCGAACCAAGAAATATGCTCTCCTGAAGCAACTTTTAAAGAGATGGAAGTCATCCATTGGCTGCGCGAAGCCCTCGGATACTCTGTGCCCATCAGTTACATGGCAGCCAGTGGTGTGGGCGGAGTCGAAACGCTCGGAGGTTGCCTCTCTAACACGATTGCTCTCCTGGCGGCGCGAGAGAAACTTTTCCCAGGATCAAGTCTCAAAGGTATTCCAGTCTTACCGAACAAGATCCGAGTATTGGTGCCGAACGTTATCGAGCACTATTCGATCCGATCTGCCATGGCATGGCTATCGCTGGGCGAGCAAAACGTCATCCGTGTCCCTGTCAATGACAAGTTCCACATGGATCAGATTGCGCTAGAACGCATCATTGAAGAAGAGCGGGACAACGGCAACCACATACTAGCATGCGTCGCATATGCAGGGGACTCGAGAGGTATGCAGGTCGATGATCTGAAAGGGCTTGCAAAGATCTTGTTGGAGCACAAGATTTGGTTCCACGTTGATGCATGCCATGGAACCCAATTGGTGTTCTCCAACAAGCATAAACACAAACTTCAGGGCATCGAAGGTGCTGACTCTGTTACCATCGATCCACACAAGACCTTGTTCCTTCCATACAACTGCTCTTTTGTACTCTTTCGTGATCCGGCT
Organism: Periconia macrospinosa; assembly: GCA_003073855.1. Taxonomy (NCBI): domain Eukaryota; kingdom Fungi; phylum Ascomycota; class Dothideomycetes; order Pleosporales; family Periconiaceae; genus Periconia; species Periconia macrospinosa. The sequence continues at coordinate 8,185 of KZ805928.1, forward strand.
ACCCATGCTGCCACTTCGACGAATTCGGATCTGATACTCAATACACGGTGGTCGCTGGGTCAGATCACACCTTTCATTGGATCCAAAGCCTTCGATGCCTTGAAGCTCTGGTCGCTCATTAAGTGTCTAGGGAAAGATTGCTTAGGTCGTCTTATAGACGACCGTCTAGAACTGACAGGCGCCATCCAATCAGAAATTCGGCAGCGGTCTCATCTTGTACTCATGAACGAAACGGATATCAACTCATGTATGATGGTCTTCATGCCCCAGGAATTACAGGATTTCTGTCTTCAGCAAAACACCAGACTTTCGGACTCTGACATGGAGAAACTGAACAAGATCAATTACAAGGTCAGGGACGAGATTCGGAAAGACGGCAACTACTATGTGCACGGATTCCCATTAAAGAGCTGCTCACACGAAAGATTCATAGCGCCAGGGAAGCAGCTCTACGTACTGCGTACTATGAACGGTAATCCCACTTCAGCAATCGAAAACGCTAGAGGTCTACTCGATGAGATCGAGCGACTGGGGTTGCAGTTTCTGAAAGATGCGCAATATCAGATCATGGGTCCTGACTCACCTGCGAGTCGCTTGCGGAAGATCGAGACAAAACTCGATCATAGCATTCGAGCATTCCTTGGCGGGAGAGACTATGCCACTGTCATCTACGGATCTTCCGCTCTGGGAGAGAATGCACTTCTATCTGACATAGATCTTATGATCTTTGTCCGCGACGCCGAGCCTTCACTACACAGAGGCGTGGAGGCCATATTTCGATCAATTATGCAGGAGGAAGGCATTCTCATTGATGCAGAGGTCCCATTTGAGCGCAAACTCTTGGTTCCCATTCAACTTGCTTCCAAGGCCGTCAAATCTGGTCCTCCACTGGATGAGTCTGGCCGTGTGCTGGGCATTCGCAAGACGCCTGACTACCTTGGATCCGAAGAAATGCTAAAACGACTTGTCTTCAATGTGCTCACAACTCCAAACAAGATTCTATCTGTGAGCGGAGGGATTGTTGATGATGTCAAAAGACTGGAGCACGAGGCAGCCAACAAGTTGGTAGATCTAATCCGCACCATCAATCCAGGCAAGCTGAACACGGCCGAGGACTTCGTCAAACTTGCCAGCTCGGACGGCGCTCGTAGTGGGGAGGAGTATCTTGGGTACAAAGGACGTGCTAATGTGGTAGCAAAACTAACCCAGATGTTCCACAACGTCAGTAAAACAAAAATTCAGCCCAAAACAGGGATCTACTAAATCTGTTCAGTACATAATGCTCTGTAGTACTTCAATCTGATATTTACTTCCCGCATTCTATGCTCGAACCGATCCGAGTCGATTTCTTTTCTCACATCACAAGCAAATTACTCGGGCACTGAATTTAAACGTCTAGAACCCCAATGATGATCAATTGCAATTCTATAGGAGTTATTGCCCTGCAGGCGTTGCAATCTGCAGACCAGCAAATAGCTGTGGGACCAATTAATAGACTCGACGAGATTGAGGCAACAAATCACGTAGACAGACTCCTGTGCTCGAGGCCATCAATGAGATCCCTTTTCCCTCGCAAAAGAAAAATTATGCACGAAATTTGCTACTGTATTGGGTAACGTACCTTTTGCATCAGTGACATCCTAATGGATGTAGATCATCCCTCACCTTTCCGCGTCGTTGACTAGCACGATCAGGATCACACTGGGAACGCTTCGACCTAAGTGCGAGCAAGTGAAGCTGAGATCTTTCAGCAAGTCCAAGTGTAAGCAATAACCATAAAGCATGGAGAATGAGATGATGGCATACTAAGAACCGCGAATGCTCGTCCTTTCTCTTTCCCAAAGCGCGCTACAAGATAGAACAAAAGCATCACAAGCTCCGTCATGTGATGGTACCAATCAAGATAACGACGGACCGCCGTCATGTCCCAAGCATCGTCCGTCATCAAGCCATTTACAGTAGCAAGGCAAGCCCTCCGAGACAGCTCAAGATAAGCTTCTGAGAGACCGTTGGCTGGATCCATGACGAAGGAATAGCCAGCTGTTGTGTCGGAAAGCTTGTCGCGGATGACTTTCAAATCAAACGTGGGACTCCAACCATACATTAGTTGATTGCAAGTCGATGCTGCAGATGTGATCGCATCACGG
>KZ805933.1:0-10039 GCA_003073855.1 Periconia macrospinosa
CTAGTTTGGGTCCAGATATGCACGGTGCTAGACTACGCCCCAACGCATGTAAGATCAGCACTGCTAGGTCATGTCGACTTGAATATGCACGGTACTAGTGTCCCGGACGACCAGAGTAAAGAACTGTCGATTAAGAATCTGTTGGGGGAAAGGATTGCGGAACTGTGGACTGCACGTTCAGCCATCAGATTCCAATGCCTGGTGCGTGCGGGTGATTCTCATGTATAATATAGGGGATTACTAGGCGGCTCTATATCATACCATCGTTGATAGGTCGAAGTGTAAGAGCTTGTTTTGCTGGCGCCGTCTTGACAAATAAGACATTACTCTCTGGACCACAGAGCCTAATATCCTGCAAGGCTCTTCAACGAACTCATCCAACCTATCCTTGTTGATGACTGACAATCAATGCGCTATGGCTGACCACTGCCATCGCAAAACGATGCTGAAAAGCATCGCTCCCTCGGCTTTGGTAGATGACGAGAAACGCGGACCGTCGTTACAGGAAGTCACTGGCCTCAGCGAGGAAGAGAAGGCGATTATCCACAGACAGCTCGACGTATCAGGATCTTCAATTGGATATTTTGCCCTATTTCGGCATGCAAGCGTCGGCGAAATCATCGCCATAGTAGTCGCGCTGTTCGCTTCCATCGCCGCTGGCACGATCATGCCCCTTATGACGGTACGTCTACCCAAGGCCATTTGTAAAATTGTTCTCGAAGCATCATGAGTGAACGTCCATATCTATAGAGGCTTCCAAAGAGAGCTTCACTCTCACTACTGCTTGTTCTGGTCAATTGTCTCATCGAGTGTATTAGGACATAGCTGACTTTTTGGCAGCTTGTGTATGGTAATTTTACGGGCAGCTTCACATCCTTTTCTGTCGATTTGGTGACTGTACAGAATTTCCAGGACCAAATAAATCAGTTCGCACTTTATTTTGTTTACCTTGGTATACCTCCACTCGGTTCCTCCTAAGGTTAAAGCTGACATGGTTTGAGGCTTCGCGTCCTTCGTCACGTCATGGATCAGTTTTGTTGGCTTCTCTTACGCTGGAGAACGTATGACACAAAGGATTCGCGAGCTGTATTTGTGTGCCATCTTCAAGCAAAATATCGCTTACTTCGACTTCCTCGGCTCGGGCGAGATCGCCACGCGTATCAGCTCCGATATGAATCTGGTGCAGGATGGTATCGGACACAAGATCGGATTATTCATTAAGGGGATGTCGACGTTTACGTCTGCCATCATCGTTGGCTTCATACGGTCTTGGAAGCTCTCGATGATCATGCTCTCCGGAACGGTAGTGCTGGTGCTCATAGCGGGCTTCAATGGGTTCATGATGAAGAAGACCCAGACCCTTTCAATCGACGAATATGCTACAGCTGCATCACTTGCAGAGGAGGTTCTCGCTTCGGCTCGCACAGTCGCCGCATACGGAACTCAGAGTCGATTCCAAAAGAAGTACAAGATTCTCCTTGACAAAGCATCCGACTACGACTTTAGGGCGAAGCTCTGGCTTTCTCTGATAATCGCTGGCGTGATGGGAATTCTGAACCTTGAGTATGCGCTGGCTTTTTGGCAAGGGAACAAGCTTCTGCGCGATGGAGAAGTGGGGGTTCCCAACATTGTTACCGCTGTGATGGTGATCATGGCTGCCGGCCTCTCTATCAGCAGCACGCTCCCACATATACAGGCTTTCGGCACGGCAGTTGCAGCCGCAAACAAGGTATTCAACACCATTGAGCGCAAATCGCCGATTGATCCGGACTCGGAAGAAGGGGAAATACCTGAGAGTTTTGTGGGTAACATCGAGTTCAAAAGCGTGAACCACATTTACCCATCTCGACTTGACACTACAGTTTTGACAGACTTCAGCTTGGAGATACCAGCTGGCAAGACTGTTGCACTGGTCGGAGCCTCGGGGAGTGGAAAGTCGACAATTTTAGGTCTGCTGGAACGGTTTTATCTCCCTGTAAAGGGTCAAATTCTCTTAGACGGCAAGGATATCGCAACGCTCAATTTGAGATGGCTGAGACAACACATGGCAATCGTGAGCCAAGAGTCCATTCTGTTCAGCACATCAATCTATGACTGTATCGCACACGGTCTGGCCAGCACCAAGTATGCCGACGCACCAGAGGAAAAGAAAGCAGGGTTCATTGAGAATGCAGCCCGCATTGCCAACGCCCACGACTTCATCAACGAACTGCCGGAGAAATACCAGACCAAAGTTGGAGAACGCGGCAGCCTTCTATCGGGCGGGCAGAAGCAGCGCATTGCAATTGCTCGCGCTATTGTTTCGGAACCCAAGATTCTTCTACTTGATGAAGCCACCGCAGCCCTCGATACGATGTCAGAAAGCACCGTCCAGGAAGCGCTCGATCGTGCAGCAAAGGACCGAACCACCATAGTCATCGCCCATCGACTCACTACCATCAAGAACGCCGATCATATCGTTGTCATGTCGCAGGGTCAGATTGCCGAGCAAGGGACGCACGATGAGCTATGCAGACTTGGCCGTGTGTATTCCGGCCTCGTTCAGGCTCAGGAACTTAGTTCTAAGATTAGTTCTGATAACCGTATCTCTCTTCAAAACAAAGCCAAGAAAGAAGAGGGTAACGAGGAAAGCGATAAATCTTCTCTGGTGCAAACTGAGGCCGTCACCCCGCCAATGGCTATAGAAAAATTTGAAAAGGAGGGGGGTAAAGATGACAGCACCTGGGCGCTGATTCGGTTCGGCTGGGAAATGAATACAGGCCAGCATACGATGATGGCGATTGGATTGATCTTCAGCTTCCTAGCCGGTTGCGATCCAGCTGTCCAGGCCATCTTCTTAGGAAATGCAATTAACTCCCTTCTTTCACCAGGCACATCAATGGGTGGTCTGGGCATAGGTTTTTGGTGCTGGATGTTCTTCATGCTTGGCCTCGTCAACTGGTTACTCTACTTCGCTAGAGGCTTGGCACTTTCCAAAGGGTCAGCCCGTCTGATCAGGAATGTGCGTGAGCGCGCGTTTGCTTCCATGCTTCGCCAAGATATCGAGTTTTACGACAGTGATGTAGCCACGTCTGGCGCTCTTGCGAACTTTCTGTCCTCGGAATCGAACCGTCTGGCGGGGTTGAGTGGATCCAACTTGGGGACAATCCTCAGCGCCGCAGCCTCCGTTTTCATTGGCATCGTCATCGGATGCTCATTTGGCTGGAAGCTAGCCCTTGTCTGCACTTCCACCATTCCGCTCCTTCTTGCGTGCGGCTATTTCCGACTCAAAGCTATCGGTGGCATGGAGCAGCGCACAAAAGAGACCACAGATGCCGCATCGTTTGCGTGTGAAATCGCCTCGTCGATCCGCACTGTGGCTACTCTATCGCTCGAGAAGCATCTGCTCAGCGAATACCATGACAAGCTTGTCGACCAAGCCCGAGGCAACCTCAAGTTCATAAATGTCTCTGGCAGCCTGTTTGCCCTATCGGAAGGACTATCCTTGCTCGTCCTTGCCCTCGTGTTTTGGTATGGCGGTGGTTTGATGCTCGGTCACGAATACACCGTCTTGCAATTCTTCATCATCGACCTCGCCATCATAGGCGCCGCTGAAAACGCGGGCGCCATCTTCAACTTCGCCCCCGATATGAGTGATGCGCGCAAGGCTGCTGCTCTCTTGAAGTCTTTTGTCAATCGCGTCCCGAAGATCGATCACTGGTCTACCAGTGGCAAAAACATCGAGACTCTGAACGGTAAGATCCAGTTACAAGATGTGCACTTCACCTATCCAGGGAGACCAGACCATTTCGTTCTTCGCGGGGTTAGTATACAAGCTGAGCCAGGAGAGTTTGTTGCGCTTGTTGGCGCAAGCGGAAGTGGCAAAAGCACCGTCTTACAGCTTCTCGAGCGATTTTACGATGCAACCAGCGGCGGGGTGTTTGTCGATGACATGAATGTGAAGGGCTACAACTTGCAGGACTATCGAGCTCAATTGGCGATTGTAAGCCAGGAAACAACGCTGTACACGGGGACAATCCGTGAGAATGTGCTCGCCGACAAGGACGCATCGCAGGAGGCGATCGTACAGGCGTGCAAGGACGGCAAGTACATAGGATAGCGCTAGGTCTGACTGACGCTAACTAGGCAACAGCGAACATTCACGAATTCATCATGTCTCTTCCCGATGGGCTCAACACACTTGTTGGCGCAAAAGGCACCCTCCTCTCTGGCGGCCAACGCCAAAGAATAGCTATCGCGCGGGCCCTCTTGCGCAATCCCAAAGTCCTCCTCCTCGACGAAGCTACGTCTGCGCTCGATTCAACATCTGAACGCGCAGTTCAGGCCGCCTTGGATCTGGCCGCTCAAGGCCGCACGACGATTGCTGTTGCACATCGTTTGAGTACTATCCGACACGCCAATATGATTTATGTTTTTGAACAAGGGCGTGTAGTAGAGAAAGGAAGGCACGATGAACTTATCGATCGGAGAGGGGTTTATTGGGGCTTAGCCAGGCTGCAGGCTATAGATGTGGTGTAAGACGATTAAGTACTAGAACGATAGGTTTCGTTATGCATAACATTTTGCGTTGTTAAATTGAGTTTCGTCCCGTGCAGAGTGCATCGACATCTGAATGGGAGTGATGTGCTAGTATATATCAGTTCTTGCTGTACGATACCTCCCAGGAAGCCTGACACCGTATGTCTGCATATTGACGTTGGTGCAGTTTCGAAGCAGCACCCTCCTAGAGTGCATTGCGGTAGTATTCGTCCTGTGCATTTACATTAGCATTTAGAAATTAGAAAATCCTAACCCGTCGTCTCATAGCCGTGTTGGCTTCCTAAAAGTGATCCCGCAGGTTTTCCTATCGAAAGATTTCCGCCTGACAACCTTTGATTCCCATCTGAGACTCAGCATCGTATCTTGATAGTGGTTCAAGAGATCGAAGACTCACGTTTCGTACTCGTGAAGACATTATTACTTTCTGTGCTTCAGACATGCGGCTGGGACCATGCGGCCACACGAGAGCTTACAGGATGACGATGCATTTTATGGAAGCATTCAGAACAGCCCAACGATTATAGAGCTGTTAGAGGGCAACCATCGCTTGCCATTGCCTACAATTCAAGCCGCAAGAATTTTTAGATGAGATTGATTCAGCACATATCCTGGCAGAAATGTTAACCGACCTCAAGAAACTGCACACTGCATTCGTAATCGTTAGCACGCTGCTCGACGACCAAGACCGGGAGTCAGCGAGAGAGCGACAATATAAGCAGGCCCGATAAAGACAACTTTGATGTGGTGGATGAGGGAGACGATATCGAAAGCGACGAGTGCTTACAAGCTGTTTAATTGACTGACCTTCAATAAAGGACTAAAGTCAGTCCACCCGTAGCGAAAAACCACCTGTGCCAAAAAAAAATCCACGGGTACTTTGGCTTCAAACAGCCATAATTCGGTGCACACTACCGTAGCCACAACGAGTGATGCTCATTACGTTGGACATGTCCCTATTGATCTTGTAGAGACTGTTTGAGTTCTTTTTTAATGATGTCACCTTTCTCGTTATGATGATTTTCTTTTTTTGGGCAGCTTTGGATATGCTATAACGAAAATACATTCTCCCTCTCCATGTGGGTGACACATTGCGCCTCGACTGAACAGTTGTCTCGTCTTAAATCCTTGCCTTGATTATTGAGAAGCTGACGACAAGAAAAATTGGGGTCTGAATGAACAATTTAGGTTCAACGAAAGTTTTCAGCTCCAGCGTGATCAGAGTCTAATAGGTCAGTCGAAGTCCGAGCGCACAAGTAGTTATTATAGCCACCGTGAATCGCATATCAACCCCCACAATCCCATAGGGCGTCTTGTCAGAGTGGCGATCGCTCGTACAGGGTACCGAACCGTATTTTTGTCCCAAAACAGATCAAGTTTAGTTTGTACTGGGTATTGGCAGATTGGGTCTCGCAAAGTTGACCAATGATGGATGTCGGATGAGGTGAGGTAAAGCTTGAGTCTCTAAGATCTGATGCAAGAGTGCTCGTTTTTAATACGTAGGTAAAAGTATTGACACTATGTGCAAAGCCCTCTTCTTATGCATCGTTACGCAACTTTTGGCGTCAGCTGGGCACCCCCCAGTTCAACCGTCGACAAACTGGCGGGCAATGCGCCTTCCGATATCCAAATACATCAATCCTCACAGGTGAAGGAACATACCTTCTCAATAGATCACTCTATCTCTATCGGAAAACCAGCGTTCAGATGTCAAGATCTGGAATTCCTGCCCCGCGATGAAAAGAATGCAGATGAGGTAGAAGGACGAGGAGTACGCAGGGTTCTGCAGCGATCCTCAGCTATCGCATCCACCATTTGCAGCCCCCAATCCTGACGATTTTCAGGTGAGATATGCACATAAGAAAGATCCCTGCTAGGCTTGTCATTGCTTGTTGCTGACTTTTAACCCTTACTTCAACTTCGCTCGCGCCCCGGAGGCGAAGTGAAGCGGTCATCTTTCACCATGCCTCTGTATCCTCTGTCTATTATCATGCCCATCTATGGCATCTTCACTGCAATCGGCATAATGCTCACTTTGCTGCGGTTTTTCGTTCGCGCCTCCATCTCGCGAACCAGGCATACCCGAAACCCTTTCGGCCTGGATGATTTGTTTATTCTGGTCGGGCTTGTGATCGTTTACCCGTGCGCCGCAATTCAGTTCTAGAACTCGATCTATGGCAATGGCGGGAAAGCGACTTCTTCTGCGACGAAAGCCCATGAAGCAATTGTCGAGTATAAAATTGACTTCGCAATGTTGGTTATTGAGAAACCCGCTTTCGGCGCAATCAAACTCTCGCTACTGTTATTCTTTCGTGGGATTTTTGGGCATTGGTCGAGTTTCCAGAAGATAAACAACTGGCCAATGGCTCTCATTGTTGCATGGACACTGAGCTTCATGCTGGCTGATCTATTTCTTTGCGGCACGCATCCGGAGTATCATTGGATACTAGATCAGACACCGAATAGAGCTCGTTGGGAAGATAAAGGCCTTCTGCTCATCTTGTTTGGATTGACCAGTGTGATTACGGATGCGTTAGTGGTAGGGCTGCCATTACTCTACCTCCGGCGGCTGCGGCTAAGATTCAGTAAACGTTTTGCAGCATGTGGCGTACTTCTTCTAGGCGGAACGTAAGGAGATTCCCTAATTTTGATCGTCTTCCTGCGTCCCTCAGCTAACTAATATGCAAGCTCAACTTTGGCCGGTATACTGCGCACCATCTTCCTTTGTGTAGCCTATCCTCGAGGTAGACTTACTTGGGGTTATATTTCGCCGAAGCAAAACTGTCACCAACATTAAAAGTGATCAACCCCACCTTTTGGGTCATGATGGAGATGCTGTTGGGTTTATGGGCCGCGAATCTTCCCGCCCTCGCTCCTTGAGTGCGCGCCATCACCAACCATTATCGATCTAGTACATTCTATCGTATGTTCTCGAGATCTAATCCGATAGATAGTATTAAGCAAGCGACCGAACTGCGAACAACAGCACACATGAGGCATCTCAAGACCTGGGATGAAAGTTACGACTCGAAAGTTATGAGCGAAAAACATCCGCTTGTCTAATAAAAATGCAGGGATTCCTCGGCGCGCATTTCTCCTATCGTGGGCTTCAGGATGCCTTCTCTTTTGGCTAATTACCTTTCAAGAAAATTATGCTTGTTTTGAGAGGTTCCTTGTGGGCATTATGCTTTGCCGTCATTGCGCTTTGCAAATTTCTCACTGAGTTTGATGTGGCGATTCTACAAGGTTGAGTCAGGGTTATTGGCATCGCAGCAAAGCTTTCATGCTCTGCTGGTGTCTCTTAGAAATGTTTTGTGTATGCATCAATCTCGTGCATATGTATTCTCGTGGTGTGGATACGTGGATACGAACTACATGATGTTTGGCTGAAAAAGCTCGCTGACGTGCGTGCCCCCATTTGCCGATAACACCAACCGTGAGCAATTGAGCAAGGAAACTGCATGCGTATCTACCAATTATTTAATTTTTTGCCCCCTGACATGTTATTTGGGACAAATTTCTCCTTATGCAGTGAGAATCTCTTTGAAAGATGTACAATCGCAGGCCTAATGGTTATAAACCGTGAGAAAATGCGTCACACTCACCTCAATATGCAGACCCGACCTTCTCAATGAGAGACTCCAATATTTCCCCTACAATTTCTAATCCCAATTTTTCTTGTCATATATTGAATAATATCCTGTGTGTACGATCTTTGGCCAAGGACGTTTGTTTACGGGTTTTGTCGCCTATGTCGATACTTTGAGTCATTTAATTAATCCTTGCGACGATCCACAAGTCTTCATCTTCATATTGAATAATGTATTGATTATTCTAAATCCAGAATTACTAAAAGGTGCTCGCTATGCCTAAAAATGAAGGATAGAGCAGCACCCATGGCATCCATGATTACGCTAATGTTCGCTCATGCGAACATAATTATGCTTGCAAGGTGGATAGCGAAGGTGTAGGCCAATGCAGAGATGAAGAATGTTATTGCTGAACGGAATTATAGCAATCTAGCAATGTAGCCGGAAGAAAGCAATGAAAAGCGTGTCGCAGCAAAACTTCAATAAGTATCCAGCTTCCATCCCCATGCCACCGATGTCCAGAATTCTCCCTCCGCACAGTACAGTCCCCAACATAGCTCAATTCCGCACCTCGCAACACGTGTGAAATTACCACCGGTTGAATTACAGGGACAGCCCAAGACAATGGCACTCACGAGTCACCACATGCTTCAACGCCACTGCTCAACCTCTATCATCTCCCCCCGATCATAATATCAATATCATCTCTTTCATTCGAACGAAAGTCCATACCACCAACATACCACAAGTTGCAAACTACTAAAACGAACGCCATAGGTATAGCATCGAAGACATAGATCGGCCACTCAGTACTGAGGAGGTAACCATCATCTGCAGGAATCGAATTAGCAATTGTATTTCGAGACTCATATCATTAACAAAGGAAGCGAATAACTTACCACCAAGAGCATACTCAATAACTCTGAAAAGATTCCTGAACGTAATAATAATACTGACCCCATACAACCAGAACAAGAATCTTTCCCAATTAACACCTCCAACAACCAACTTTCCGCCAATCTTCCTAACACGATTATGAAAAACGACTCCAACAAGCATAAACCAGCCGAAAATAACAATCTGTGCGATTAGCCCGACAAGCACGATTGTATTCGCAAGGTCCAACATGGCTTTTGTTTTTGCGTCTCCCATCATCGCTGCACCAACCATCTGGACGAAGAAGCAGACAACATCACCGGCTACAAAAATTATTGTTAGCCATTTCGGTCGAACCATGGAGCAGGATTCGTAGCCTGTGGAGCGGATTATTCGACCGAGAAACATGTAGACCGATGCTGCGAAGAGGATGGGAGCGAGAAGGATGAAGATGGCTTGGATCAAGAAAGGAGTCTGGGCGTGGGGTTGTTTGTTGCTTTGGGCGCGGGCAGCGTAACCGATTATCTCAACTTCGAATTGTTAGTTGGTAATGATAAAAGAATAGCTGTGTTAAAAGTGTGGAGGATATTCTCTCATACAGATTGCGCCCATGCTGAATGGAATGCAGAACCACGTTCGGGTTGTATACAGCCGGAAGAGATGGAGAAAGAGGAGGAAAGAGAATAGAATAGCGATGATTACACCGCCTGCGAGAGACGGCTTGTAGGCGTAGAACTCTTGTGGACCATCCCCTCCTGCCATTGTAGAAATAGATGCAATAGAACTTGCCAAATAAGAATATAGGAGTAGAAATTCTAGGAACAGAGGCCGTGATAATTTATGGGAGAGCTTTAAAATGTAACAAGGAAGATATGCAGAAGAAAATTCTAGTGTAATCAAGGTAAGAGATGTATAGTGAAAGAATGAGATGAGTATAGTGATACGAAAGTGTTGGGATATTCGTCCAACGGAACGGAGCTCTATTCACACGTTCGTCTATTTAGTCAATCCATTCAGGAATCATACGACAGGGTGTA
>KZ805934.1:0-10001 GCA_003073855.1 Periconia macrospinosa
TCGGTGTGACGGAAGGTATAGACCATGCGGACCAGGTTGGCGTCTTTACTGTTGCTACCACAGTAAGTCCCCTAGCGGTTTTAACCGTTAAGGAAGTTATTGGACACTAATTGGGGTGAAATTCAGTACAATCAAGTTCTGCAGATGTATCGGCTTCTTGGAGAGCTTGTGTCATTTCTTCAGTGATGCCACTCGCTATGGAGATCCATAGTTATGGAGTACTTGGAGAGTACTTTGAGGCGTTGTGCATCGATCTTTCTTGTGAACTTGCCCACATCCGGTCGTCCTACTAGACGTGGTCCGGTCGTAATTTCTGCCTTCTTCAGCGCTTGCTTGGTTAGGTACCACGGGTGGCCGTCTCGCTGCGGTGGTTGCTCGCTTTCCTCTCGTGTCGCTTCCTTAGCAAGTCGATTGGCTTCTTCGTTTCCTTCGATTCCTGTGTGGCTGGGGATCCAGTACAGCGTGACGTTGCTCATCCAGAGCTTCTTTACGATCTCTGCTACCACCTCCTGGCACGCGCTAGCTCTCCAGCTCTGCACCGACAGCAGCGCCGACTGCGAGTCCGAGAAGATGCGTATCTTGGATGCCGGGGTGGGAAACCCGGCCTGATCCATGGCCATGCAGGATGGGTTCCATGGCCAGTTGGCTGCCTCGCTGATTGCCAGTAGTTCCGTCATGTGTGCGTCTGCTTGACCCGAGCTGGCTACCGTCTTTGAGATGGATACCTTGGACGGCGTGGCATATATGCCAAATCCTGCTCGCCCGTTGCGCACCGATGCATCCACGTAGATGTCCACCTGGCCCGGTCGGTAGTCGTCGATAATGCCTTGCGCCTGCTCTTCGTCCTCACATATCACCACCTCAGGCCTGGCTACTCACGGCGGGCATGCGTACGGCTTGACTTCCATCACGTTGTCCATACGGACTTCCAGGCACATTTCTGCAGTCCGCATTAGGGGCGACCGGTGCTTCGTGCAGAGCCGCTGTCGCTTGGGCATCCAGTGCAGGTGCGACTGGCTGAGCTTGTGGAGTGACACCCAGAACGCGATCGTCTGGTTGCGCAGTCTCTGCTCCATGGGGAGCAGACCTGCTTCCACCTCTGCAATTGCACCCGCAACCGTGCGGAATGCCCTAATTACCGCCTGCGCCGTGACCCTCTGCGCCTGCATGAGGAGTTGCTTCATCTCGTGTGTCGCGATCGGGTACCACACGGGTGACGCATAATCTGCCACCGGTAACACCGCGCTCATCGCTAGTTGCTTGACTGTCTTAGGACGGAGTCCCTTTAGTCTGCGCAGCGCCAGGGCCACCTTGGTTGCTTTGCCGGCCTTGTACGCCAGGTGCTCCTTGAACCGGACTTCCTTGTCGAACGTCACCCCTAGCAGCTTGACCTTGTTTTCCGGCGGGATTTCATTCTATTTGAATCGCAGCGCCGTCGTGCTTTCCCTGGCTGCACCTCTGTATCGCGTGAGGTGGATAAAGGATGTCTTCTTTGCGTCGAATACCGCTCCGCTGGTGCGCTCCCACTTCTCCAGCATCGGGACCACCTCGTTCTGGATGCGACGCGTGTTCTCTTCCGCCGACGGGCCCATCACCCACGCCGAGTAGTCGTCGACAAAGGCCATCGAGCTGCCGTTCTTAGGCGCGCTCTGCACCAGGTCCGCATTGAAGAAGAGGAAGAGGATCGGAGCAAGCGCCGACCCTTGCGGAAGGCCCGCCTGAGGGAGTGTCTGTACATCGGAAGTGTAGTTGTTGACGAGGATGCATGCTCGCCGGTCTGTGCAGAAGTCCTGCACCCATCGGACAATGGTTTCTGGGGTCTGCCTTTGTCGTAGCTCCTGATTTCCGGTCCCGTCGCCACGTTGTTGTACGCCCCTTTAACATCGAACGACACCAGCGACAGTGTCTTCATCCCTCTCCATGCCTTGAACACATCCTCGCAGAGATAGGAGAGCGCATGCGTCATCGACCGCTGTTTCCTCGCTCCAAAATGCGTCTTCGGAAGAAGACTATATTCCTCTACCAGATATGCAATCCTCTCGGCCACCAGCGACTCCAGCGCCTTGCCTAGCGTCGGAAGGAGCGAGATGGGCCGGTAGTGGTTCGCGATCGTGTAGTCTCCCTTCTCTGGCTTCTGTAGCGGTATAATCTTGGCGACCTTCCACTCCCGCGGCACCGTTCCCGTCTCGAGCGACCGAGCGAAGAGCTGCGTGATTTCGTCCCCGAGCACGGGCCAGAGCTCTCCCCATAACTTACCCGCGCCGGGAGGCCACCCCTTCCTGGCGCCTTATCTGGGCTCGCTCTGAACACCGCATTCTTGACTTCGCCCTTCGCGATCGGCTCCCACGGCAGCTGGCTGTATCCGCTCTGCGCGTCTTCCGGCTCGCACGACGGCGGAGGCGGGAAGAACGCCCGCAGCAGCTCATCCGCGATGTCCTGGTTCTCCGTGACCAATTCGTCTTCCGTTCCCGCCTTCTTGATCGGAGGCACTCGCGCAAACGAGGCCGTCGCCTTCGTGTCCAGATACTTGGCCGCCTTCCATATGTTGTCGGCGTTGTCTAGGAACTCGTTCCAGTGCTGCTTCCGGTGCCGCCGAATCGTCCGGTAGAAGAGCCTCTTCGCCCGCATCGCCGTGCTGTGAAGCTCCGCGTCCTCTCGCCCCTGCCGCCGCATCGCGCGCGCCCGGTTCCTCCAGTGCGTGTACGACTTCCGCAGCGCCATCAGATCTTCGCACCACCACCGCTTCATATACGGCGATGGTCGCGCTCGCGCGCGGTGTGCCTCGAGCGCCTTGTTCACCCATCCTGTCAGCCGGCTCGCCATCTCGTCCACGTTCCCAACCGGGAAGCCCTCCACCTTTCCCTGCTCCACCGCTGTCCTGATCTTGTCCCACGGCGCATTCTTGAGCACTAGCCTCTCCTGCTTCTCCTCCCGGTCCACGTCTATGCTAAAGCGAGTCTGGATGGCACGGTGGTCCGCCCCGTATTCATGCTCCCAGAGAGAGCACTTGACCAGGTCTTCCGCCAGCCGTTCCGTTGCCAACATGAGATCGATCGTCGACTTCCCTCTTTTGCATTCGTAGGTAATCATTCCTGCGGGGAGCAGGCTCTGGAGCGACAGCTCCCCCATGAAATCGATGATCGACTCGCTCTCATCTTGCCTTGGCTCGTTGTCGACGCTGCTCCCTCCCCACAGCGGATTGTGTCGGTTGAAGTCGCCAGCAACAATCACCTCCGTGTGTGGGTCGCGGAGCTGCTCTTGCTGCACCACCTCTCTGATCATGTCCAGCCTGCTGGTGAGCGCCTCCCTGCCTTCATCCCTGTTCCGCATCGATTTGAGGTTAGGAATGTACACCGATACCACCACCAGCTTCCTCCCACCCACATACGCTACCACCGCCGTGATGTCCGCCGAGTCCACGTGCACCTGTGTCGCCGCCACGTCTCTCGACATCCAGATGCACGACCGGACCGGGTACGGGCCTTGTCGCCTGCCGAACGGCACGAATATCGTTAGTGTGCCTCAGTTAAGCGTATGATCAGTTTTGTAGAGAATATGTGATGCGCCCTGGTGTGCTTTGGTTGAGCGTATGTTCAGATCCGTGGAAAAGAGGTAATGCGGCCTGGTGTGCCCAAGTTAAGCATACCTTAGGCGAAGAACGAGTTTTCATTGCATAAGATACCCCTGATTTTGTGCTCCTTGTTAGCCTCTATAAATGCCAATGTATCTACAGCAGATCACGACAGGGGGAAGACGAAGTAGGATCGCAAGCGAGGATCTGATGAAAAGCTTCGGCAAACCAAGAATGAGCTCCAAAGAGCCAAAGATGAAAAACAAGCTGTCCAGAAGAGGCTGGACGAAGAATGGAGTGGAAATGGTTGATGCACTGGCTCAACCAGAAATGTGTTCCGGTTGCGTGGGAATGTCGGAAGGTAAGAAAAAACCGTAACTACTTGAGAATGCGCCTCCGTGATGGCCTTATGTATCCGGACAGCAAGTTGCTCAGCTACATTCAGCAAATATACACCGGCTAGGCTGCCTACAGTGTGCGGACCTAAGCCTTTTCGCGGAAAAGTATAAGTTATGCAGTGACAGATTAATAAGCAAACTCAAATAACTATCAAGAAGCTTGGGTAAACCTTTCAAGCATAATTTCTAGAGTCTAGTAATGTCCATCCACTTGTAACGGAATATACTCATTTAGTAGGGCATATTCAAGGTTATAGAAAATTTCTTTATGAAAATACACATCGTTTGACATCTTCCTCTCCACCTCGCTAAATTTAGCCTTAAATATCCTAATTTGGGAAGGTATATTGGTGGCTCGCAAGCTAGAGCTTGTGGCGGACGGCTTGTTCCTTTAGTGCCAGCCAAGCACCCCCAGCTGAATGAAGCATGCCAGTCTGCTAATTCTTTAACCAGTAGATAAAACGACTCCCCGCTGAAGTGTATCTGCCTTTTTCAATTTTGCTTTGTGATCCAATTCGCCTCTATTTTGATCATAATGCGCCTAGCAATGCTCTGGTCACCGCTATATCTATCCTCCCTCACGCTTTTATTTCCCTCCCTCACCGTCAGCTCGGAATTGAGTGCCCCGATAACCGAGCTTGCCGCATTTTCTAGCCTCGCCCCATGTGTTGCTCCCTTAGTCGAGGGTGGCCAGGCTACAATCTATGTCAACAATTGCCCACAGACCGACCTGGCTATTGCAGCAAGCTGCCTATGCTCGAAAAGCGCAAACTTGGCGAGCTACACCGATCAAATCTCGAGCTCGGTAAGCCAACGCTGCAGCGCTGGCGCATCAGAAGAATATTCTTCTGCGCTAGCGGTGGTGACGGAGTTTTGTAGTGTGGCAGCCGGTGGCATGTTTGTGACAAGAACGAGCAGCGGCTCTGAAAGTGAGTAAAGTTTTATTAGTTGTGCACAGAAAGATGAGAGTGTCGATAGATATAGTGCGGAGATAACACCGTTGTGAATTCTATTTGCTAGCAAGATGTGCTAATACGTGGCAGAATCGGGTCCTACCTACGGTAGGACGAGTGTTAACAGCGTTGTTGCTTCAACCACAAACGACGCCGTTACCGTAACAGTTTACACAGGACAACCGACAGCCATGCCCAACACAGCAAGGGTGCCGACAAGAGGAGACGGCATTAGTGTAGTCTTTGTATTCGTGGAAGTGTTAGGTAGTTTCATTTTGGCTATTGCCATACTTTGAACAAACGCCTGTATTACTTCAAAGTTCAACCTGCGCCTCGGCGTCGCCTGCATACACATTCTCTTCTCTTCTCGACCTTCCTACTGCCCCAAAAAGCGTTGCGAGAACCCACTTCCACACTTGCCTAAACATATCCCCAGCTTTCCCTTTTCCAAGACCCCCTTTCCACTTCCTAACTCTGAAACCATAATAAAGGAGAAGCGCCATAAAGCAATTAAACACTACATACGCCCACACAATCCCAAAATACAACCATCGGTTGTTCCAAGAAACTCCAATGCCAGAGAGGAATTCGTCAGCACTAGGAATAGAGCAATACTGACAGTGTGAAGTCGCAGAAGGATTATATACTTCGCCGCCGAGCTGGATAAGATACCCGCGGAGATACTCACCACATGTTTGGTTCGGCGGTGGCTCCATAACGCTGAGCTCGTTCTCTGAGCACATTATCAACTCCCCATGTAATCCGGTTGCTGCGATACCACCAATAATGTAAGTGAAGGGGCTGACATAATACATGAACAACCAGAAATATGGCATGGCATCGGGTGGTTGGAAGACGCTTGGCACTGTCTGCTGCGGATAAGATGAAAGTTTATAACCTACCCATTGAATAGCATGCCTAAGGAGAACATCAGGGTCGCGAGAGTCGCAGCGGTCTGGGCGTCTGGGGTGGCAGCACTGATCACGCTTGCAAGAGTCGTCGCGAAGAGAAAATATTGTATACAATACAGCAGTATTATGCCTTGACGTTATGGCGACTCTATGCTGCGTGAAGTCAGCAACAGAAGTGCATCTAGGTGATTGTGGGCGACGTTACCCGTAGACCGGATAGTAGCGTAATAGCGAAATGTTGCGTGCGCAACGCGCACAATGCCGTCTTTAAAGATCGTCTTCGCCGCAATGAACCCGACCCTGAATGTCACGAGGTAGGTGTCCCAGTACAGAATCGAAGTGCCAGTCACGAAGAGAAAAAACGTGATGACCCATAGCACCACATCCTGTGTGGTAGGTGGGAGGAATTTGAAGATGCCGCGAGAGTCGTTGTAGTCGTATCCTTCACCCCAGGCCTTTATAAACCATCCAAGACCGATATCAAGAACTCTGAAGGCGGCCACGACGAGTATCGCCATGGTCCAACTCAGCAGAGTCGCGGCTTTGATGTAGCGCCAGTATACTTGGACTTTAACGTCACCAGTCGCGCGGTGCTCGTCTTCAATGAATTTTTCGGGTATGGCTGCCGCCTGTTCCTCTTCGCGCTCCTTGGCCTCCTCTTCTGTCAGCGACTCTTGTGTGAATTGGCGCTTGAGTGCGTTTTCCTCTTCTGGGGCCGGCTCATGAATCGTAGCTCTTCCGTGATTGAGCTCGACCCATTGCTTTGCGAGGCCGTGGCAGAGCTCATGTGTGTGACGAGCATTGTAGTTCTGCCGGCCATGAGCGGCCCGGCAAGCAGTTTGTTGACAATGGACTCCGCGGTTTGGTGATCCAAAGTACCTGCTTGTAGCGCGCCTCCTCGTAAGGATAGGAAAACAAAATATTGTTGGGTATGCTCATGTTTTGTAACTATGGCGTTTGAGCGTAGTACCCGACAACCTCATCAGGGAGTATGAGCTCACCAGCTGTCTTGTCCAATTCTCCAAGCAGCGCTTGTAGCAACGCCGTTTCCCAGAAGCAACTTCTCCATAAACCACAGTGAGCCCAGAAGAAAAGGCGAGAGTAATATCCTCAAGAACGTTTTTGTCCACGCCATTGGTCTCATGTTTGATAATGGAAGCTTCGATCTCAAGCCGACAAAAGAGCGGAATCTGAATGAGCGCTTCCCAGACATCACGATGAAATCAATGAAAGAGGTGATTGGGGCATGGAAGGGGAAATAACTCCAGCGGGGCGATGGGAGGGGGAATTCCTTCAGAGAGATGTAGATAGCATGATGTCGGCCATGTGGAGCAGTGACCTTCCCACATTGAATTCAAGCAGCCATTGAAACAAGACTTGCTGGAGCCTAACCGCATCCAGATGATCTGGAATAAAATAATGTTGCTGCGCGTACTGCACCACCTTGCGGAACGTCTTCTTTGGCTGCGCTAAGCACTCCTGCGCCGATACCCACCATCAGTCCAAAGTGTATCCCATTGAATATCGTTCATGTGCGTTGCTATGACCGCTGCGGAGTTATTGCCGACGCGCCCCGCCCGCAGGCACACAATCGCGACATTGCGTCCGCCAATCGATCTTGACCTCGCTATTAAGCTTGATTGCGAGAACGCTTCCGGCGCTCCGAGTAAAACCGGCACCAAAGTATTTATGGCAATCAGTGCCCTCTATGGTGACGATCACAACTTCACGCATGATTTGGAATCGTTCTTTTGGGTGTTGTTTTGGGCCTGTGTTCATTGCAATAGCCCAGGAGGGCGACGTCACGTGTCAAAGTTCGAAGCATGGAATTTTGAGAGCACCGAAAACCTCGCTAAGATCAAGAAAGGCTCTGTGGACGAGGAGGATAAGTTTACTAAGGAGGTAGAGGAGAACGTCACGACTTATTGTACACCATTGATTCCTTGTGTCCAAGAGCTGCGGAAAGGGGTTTTTCCAAGGGGAAAGCGATGGCTGGAGCAGGATCCCCAGCTCTATTCTCGCATGAAGTTTATTCTTCAGCGGGCAATTGATAGCTTAGATGCCCAACGGCAATAGTGTGGTTTGGTCGAGTGTGCACATTTCTCCTCTTATCGAAGTGAGCTTAAGGACATTCGGAAGAATATAGTGCGATACGAATATGCCATCCCTCTTTTTGGAATTGTTACCTATCGATTGTCGGCTGTGCCCGGTTAGCCGTGGGTTCCATTTTGGTTCCCGCAGTGGGTCCAGTTCCAGGCACCTGGTCGGGTCCGCCTCATGATCTCGTCCGGTGCTTGCTAGAAGCTACGCTCGAAACGCCTTAGCGCACTCCGCCCTCAGTGGCAACAACGCCGACTTTTCAAGACCATCCACACCGAAAAATCGAGCGCCTCCGGCGCAAGGTCAGGGCAGGAACGGGTCGGCCATCAATCTGTGTGTGGTGGCGATCGCTACTACCAAATTACTTGGATTACCATTAGCTATCTTTCATAACCATGCTTACACACCTCATGCTGTTCCAAATTCGCGTTAGCTTAGTATTCTACATCTAAAGCTGTCAGATTGTACAGTGATGATTAAGTGAGACAATCTGTAATAATTGTGATGATTGTTGTTGTTTTTGTTCTGTACATGTCCTCTTTTTATGTGTCTCTGCTCAGTAGGGTAACCGAGGTTCCTGCTACCATGACTCGACACAGCTTACTCGAGCAATAGTACGGAAGACAAATAGTCTCTAGCAGGGAGCTACATCTGACAAAAGCAGCATCAAAGCAGTGGTCCCAAAGCTAGTTTCGCTGCCAGAGATGCCTTTCAAAAATACGCCACAGCTCCTTATTCTCCCACAGTCCCTCCCCTACCGCGACACCATGCACTCATTCAGGCTTCTTCGCTTCCACTTTAGATAGCTACTCATTATTTTCTGTCTCCACTCCTCCTTGCAGTTCTCTAAACTCCTCATATACCTCGTCGTAGTATTCCTAGATCCTAAAATCCCTTAGCGGTGGCATACGGAGGCAGACTTCCCATCGACTTACGGTTTTACAACTTCGAAGGCGCGCTTTAGGTGCATCATGCATACTGAGGGCCAAGAAAGTCTATAGACTCATCCCAACTGGACAGTGCCAGACCCATGTTCTCTTTTGCAAAATGTGGCAATCCTTAAGCCGTCCAATTGGCTACACTTGCGTAATTGGAAGCCCTTTCCGGACTTGTCCAATCATTATTCATATATAAAGAAAGACTAAGTTACTTACAGCATCTAACGAATTAGAAGAAGGTGGTAGATAACATGACCCACTTATCACTAGGGCACGTAGCTATATGTGGACTAGTACCTAATATATAAGGCTAGGGTCACAAGCTAATGTTCACTATAAATGGATTGTGTCCTCTAAACTCGCACGTATTTCTCGGACTTATTTAAAAGCTGCACGCTAAGAAATTTCATCCAAACTCATCTCTGCACTCGCGCCCCACCACAACGCTGCTCTAACATCACGTTTTTACCAGAAATTTATAAGGTTTTTGGTAGTAGACCAGTGTCTTAATATGCCCCGAGAGGTTCGGCGTCGAAATCTGTCCCAATTGGAGACATTGCAGCGCTTTGCCTCATGTGTACATTCGGGACTAGTCCTAGGATCTACATTAACGAACCGGATGTCAGTTCTTGCCTCAGGACCGAAACGCCTCAGAATATTGGAGCTTACTGTGGAGGGTCTTGAAAAGGCAATTGTCAATATTCAAGATGCGCAATCGGCTTTGGAAGAGAGGCGAGATAAACATTATCGCCGTTACGCTGAATATGGAAGTGAAAACGAATCTGAGGCGAGGAAGAGGCCCTTGAAACCGCGTACTGCAACCAACTCCTACAGATCATAATGATGTCTGACCGCGAACGAATCATAAAGTTTATCAAAACGCATACCCGAGAATCAGATGTCTCAATTGAGGAATGCATGGATCTAGATGCTGCTGGCGTGGATTTTGCCGTGCTGGTAGAATATTTGGATGAGAAAACCAGTCGTGCTCGAATGCGATTGACTAATGCTCACAAGTGAGTGTAAATGAACTACGCATAAAGATTCCGGGCTCATTATATTTCTTGCAGAACCTTTGTCTCCGAGTTCGAAGCAAGTGTCAAAGCCGATAGTTTTCCGTTCTTGACCGA